>LBNU01024600.1:0-16953 GCA_014162995.1 Artemisia annua | reverse complement strand
GAATGCGTTGGGTAGCATTGATTGTGAACATTTTGGGGTAATTGTCCAAAATTTTGAAAGACAAATATTAAGCGAGGTGATTTCTATCAATACCCTTTACTTTTATTATGCTTGAAAAGCCGTTGCTTCAAACGATTTGTGGATTTGTGCATTCGTTTTTTGGTTTCCTCCGGTGCAAACAACGATATCAATGTTTTGAATCAGTTCTTCCATTGGTATCCCTTACGTAGCGAAATGGAACGGGCGCCAAACACTTCATTTCATTGTAAAATGGACGAAACTATTCTTAAAAACAAGCTTTTATCCATACGAAACCTATCACGAAATGTACCGTCGGAAAACTTTGGTCGTTCCACAAAATAATCATTCATAAGGGTTTGTAAAGCTTCTTCACGAAAACGGGTTACATACTCTCGAGTTTCGGTAGAGCTTGCCGTGTCTTCAATTAAATCGTTCACGGCTAAAAAGGTTGATAGGGTACTACCGGATAACCATAGTTCGGACGAATCCTCCGGAATAAATATTGCGTCGGATGAAGAAGATGATGAAGCCATTTTTTTGGTAGAATTAGTTTGTGTATATATGAATTTGTGTTTATATGGGTAGAATTATATGAATAAGTTTAGTATATATAGGGAGAGATTTTTTTTTTTTTTTTTTTTTTTTTTTTTTTTTCTAGTCCCAACGTTCAAATATTCCTCCCCAACGTTCCATTTTTCAAACGGTCACATGATACCTCCTTCAAACCTCCGAAGTTATATTCCCCGCTGGACCAAACCGCTGGGGTGGCGGCGGTGTTCCCCGACGGTTTGGCCACACCGCTGAGGCATAAACCTCCCACTGCCACCACCCTAAGGATAAGAAAAAGATTACTTAGTAGAAAGACATGATTAATCGTTGGTATCGAATCTACATCTTCACAAACTATGTAGTAACAGATAAGTAGATAACTATATGTATATGTTGGTACTAAACAGCATATCATAAATTTGAGAAAACTTTTTCGTACAAACACGAACATGATACTTTAGTCGCCAGTTGCAACATCTTTTTGTTATTCTAAGTCAATTTACCTATTGCGTGATATTTTTGTACTGTATCATCAAACTCAACACGAGAAGAAATATATATATGAGACTGAACTAAATACTAATTAAGCCTATGGATTCGATTCACCCCCTCCCTTCCTCCCTAATGTACACACTTGAACCGATAAGTTTGTCCTTTCATTTTCATGATAACTTATTATCTCTCGTCTCATAAGATTATAAGTTATTAAATGATAGTCTTTGAAACAACTAACTCGGATTTGAATAGTAATAACCAAAAAATGGAAAATTAAAACCTAAATCTCACTTGTTTTCTTTCTATGTATACTTGTGTACACATGTGTGCAAGTTATGGTATTACTAGTATATAAGTATGCATTTTTGTGTTTCATTGAAACCAGGAAAAGAGCAAAGGTATGTGTCATACACCATTGAAGTTTGTAAACACACCCACTCCACCATGGGCACAAGATTCCTCACGACACGCTACCAACGTGCTATGCTTCTGCATAAAGTTGTACTTGCACTATTTTTCTATGTTTTCATAATTTAAGGGTCCCCATTTCAGACACTATCCAGCTTCCAGCCTTTCTAGCTGTACAATAACATCCCAAGCGTGTTATAACATTTCAAAGATAGAAATCATAGTCGACAACGATTTTTGCAAAAAAAAACAAAAACATTTCTACGCCGACAAGGCGACAATTGATTTGAAATGTGATTTAAGTTCTATGAGAGATATTGCTTACTAACTCTTGCCCACAACTTTATTCTATGTCATTTATAAATTAAATTTTAGAACAGAGAATGTGTATTTCGACATTCCAAAAAACCAAAACAGTGTGTCATGCATCGGTTAATCTACATAGTTTTACGACTCTATGAGAAACAACAAACTGGAAGCTAGAGTGGAACACCAAAGATCCCTAAGCAAGTATCCTAGGAGAGGATGCCTTGCAAGGCGCGCAAACCACTTCTAATCCTATTTTGACTAAAGTTTAAGCTAAGTTACATTTAAGTTCCTATACTAGATACAATAACGACTATTATATATCTAAACCTTCTTACTATGTGTCTAATCTCTAACATATATGGTCTCATTCGAATTGTTTAAAGAGTCATCGGTATAGTCGATTATTCAAAGAGTTTAAAATAAGACCCGCATTGTGCGCCATTGCAATATTTTAATATGTACCCACTATGACTGTATGACAATTTCTTTTTCGTTATTTAGATGCTCTGAAAAGCTTACAAGATGCTATTTCTAAAAAAGAAAAAAAGCTTACAAGATTTCTATGGATACGCATAACCAAAAATCTCAAACATGTACAGAATCTGACCACAAATAAGCAATGTAAGTCTTGATAAATCCACAACACCATAACAGAGGCTACACGAAATACATTAACCTCAAGAGTCAACACTATGCAATCTAGCATCGAAATATTAATTTAATCAAGTCGTAATCGATAGTTCCTTGATTTGACGTAGAAAATTTAGGACTAAAAGTAACACTTATCTGTTGATCCCTTGATAATAAAAGACCAGGACTTCAGAGCCAACATCTGTAAATGCACTGTCCAACATTTGTAGATAAACTTCTTACCTGTAATTCAGCGTGTTGGATAAGTAAGAGAACACTTGTAGATTTTTTAGTTTAAGTGGCCAAATTAAAGTACGTGCTTAGTTTTTAACTTACAAAACTTGTAGACACATACATCTGGAATTCTGGATTAAATAATAAAGCTGATTATCCACAAAAAGGTGTAGATTGGCGGGAACACCCTGACCGCGGGTGCCTTTTGGCACCAGCCATTGTCCACCCCACAAGGAATAGCTCCGGGCAACTCTCCTGGCCTAGTGGGGCACCAACTGGAGTGAGCCGAGACTCTCGGACTCTTGAGCTCTTTATCCACAAAGTCTCTCCAGTGAGCCCATAGGTTTTGCGGAGGTGGGTACCTATCTGAGAGCAAAGTGCCATGGATGGGATTCGAACCTGAGTCAATTGACTCAATAATAAAGCTGATTATATATTAACAGTAACTCATTTTCTAAATGTTGCCCCTAATCCGCGGATGTTCGATAAAACTATCTTTTGTAAGTGAACTAACAATCTCATATCTTAACTACTTATAAAGCATGCATACAAAAAACTCTTAATCTCTTAATTTTATTTTATACATATTTACCTTTGAAAACTTTAAAAACTTAAAAAAAGAAAGAAAAAAAAATGCTAAAAATAGTAACTGGTTTAATACTTTATAACATTGTTTACATGCATACTTAAAACGGACACTTAAATGGAGCTTAACACACATGCACATATGTCAACTCTATACATTTGTAAACTATAAAGCATAAAATGGAAACTTAAATATAAACTTAACAAATACACGTTTCAATATTTGGTTTGTCAAATATATAAAAACGTATTTGATACTTTTATTTGTCGACTTAAATAATATATTAAATACATATTTGATACTTTGGTTTGTCAACTATATAAAAACATTTTTGATACTTCGGTTTCTCAACTATATATATTAGACGAGTACGCATGCATACACAACGAGATTTTTTAGCGGCAAACAGCTATAGTTACACAAAATGTTACACAAAACACTTTACCAAAAATATCACTATAACTATCTGCCGCTATAAATTTCATTGCTATACGCGGGTACACGTCTAGTTATATAGATTACAAACATATACAAGATTTAAAATGACAACCATTTGATATTTGAAGGAACTTCTTTTGCTTGAGTATTGTAGTTTCAAATCTTTAACCGATTAAGCACGGGTTTTACGTTTTAACTCACCGTCACACAGTCTTAAACCGGTAAGCATATATGGATTATTGATTAATTAAGCACAGGTTTTAACTCACTGTCACACAATTTTAAACCGATTAATTAAGCACGGGTTTTAACTCACCGTCACACAAGACAAGTACATATGTATGGGATTCTTGATAGGTGAAAAGTTTAATGCTTTCTCTAATTAGTTCATTCACTTCAACATAAAAAGGTTCGAATTTATTATTCATAACGTCACACTCGACTTTTGAACACCTCCAAAACTTCTAGTCTTCTACTATATATAACCAAAACACAAACAACACATCACTTAAAAAACAAAACCATAGCATGGCCTCATCAACTCAAAACCACCAACAACACCACTTTCCAAACACCACCACATCAGCTCCACCACCAACACCTTCCACCACCCACCCTAACCCCGCCACCTCCTCCGCCGCAACTGACCTTCTCTCCCGTCTCCTAAATCGCCTCCCACCAACTCTTTCAGCCACCCCTTTACGCCGAAAATCCTCTCTCACTCCCACCACCATATCTCCCCCTATAATCCCATATACTGACCTTAACTCCACTATATCCACCACGCTTCATTCAATCTCAGAGCTAGGCTATTTTCAGCTCACAGACCACCCCATACCACCCCACCTCGCTCACACAGCCCAAAAAGAGTCACTTTCCATATTTAAACTCTCCCGCCAAGAAAAAAAACACCACTTTAGTAAAAACTGGCCTATCGGGTTCACCAACAACAATGAAGACGAGGATCATGAGGACGAGGATGATGATAGCACTGAGTCTTTGTTTCTTGACTCAGACAGTTTATCTGACTCAAGTGATGAATTCTCTTTGAGTTCTTTGCATGGGTTCATGCATGCAATGGAAAAAGTTGGTTTAAGCGTTGTGGAGGGGCTAACATGTGCTATGGGCCTGGTTAAGGATGGTACTGATGGAGTTTGTTCTTTATTGTGGCTTGGTGATAATGAAGGTGGTGATCAAATGTTAGGGTCGGGTTCGGGTAAGTTTTATCCGTATGTGGTCGGGTTGCATTATATGTTTTCAAGTGGGAGGTGTGGTTTGTTGTCGGATTCGGGTTTGGTTTCGGTGAAGACAGAAGTGGACTCAATCTTGGTTACTGTCGGAGACATTGCTCAGGTGCATATTTTCTATAAAAACTGCTTAAGTTAAAAAGTTTTGTTAACAACAACCTTTAGAGTTATTATTAGTTAACTACTAACTACTCAAATTTATGTTCACACATTACACAATGTTGAAATAAAGTCATTCAAAATCACTCCTGGTTGTGTTAGCGAAAAATGCGGAGTTTGTCTTTGATACTGTATTAATTAATATCAACAGATTTTGTGGAAATATGGTTGTTAACTTAAGGTGCAGTTGTTAGCATTTCCTTAAGATAAAATTTGACATATGGACAAACATGGTTTGCATTGGTATTATATTATTTGTAACGAAAATCCACTACATGTTTTAAAAATATAAAAACAGATAACCATTACGTGATTTTCGGGTATGTCAACTCAAATGGCTGCAAATGGACAAGCAGCCTAATGCAAATTAAATAAATAAACTTGGTTTGATTTTAAGAAGTTTAAAACAAATTATAATTAAACTACAGATTGTGTGTGGAAACAAAATTCTTTAAGGTGGCTCTAGTCTTATTTTTATTTGACACGATACGTAGTATTAAGTATATGATTATTCTAGTTAGGTGTGCCATCAAAACGATTGAGACTCTATGTTCTGTCATTTTATGTACACTATTTTTGGCTTGTAGGGGCAAGATCAATATTCTCAAACGTGTCTTATTTTGTAGGCTTTTTTCGATTACAAATATGCTATTTTTTGTTTGTAACGCAAACTAGCCCAGTAATACAATACTTGTTAGAGCATCTTCAATTGTGGTGGTTATAGCTAAGTTGAAAAAAAGTATCTCGTCCAAAAACTTATAACCATTGAAAGTAAAGGTTGAAAATGGGTGGATTAAGTAAAGTCATTGTGCATTAATTAGCCGATTGAAGCTTTGTTTATGTGTGCAATGACGGACCAAAAAGGTTTCAGGTGCATTTCATTAAGATTAAACACACAAAATTTCAAAGTCAGAATTTTATTTATTTTTTTCTATATTTTTCACACTACACATAATAAATTCTTGTGGAACCCTCGTTGTTTGTGTGAGTGATGATTAATAATAATGGGTTGAAACTTTAAAGCATTAGCGTGTATTTGTTGAGAAAAAGTTGTTGAAGATACTATTATATTTAGATCAAGCTGTCAAGAAGTTGAAAACAGATTAGAAGATGCTCTTTAACTAAAAAACAACGCTTATGACATACTTGCAATATCTCTATTAACTTTCTTCTGTTAAAGCTTTGATAAGTTAGTTTTTGCATATAGTGTGAGCATTACAACATATTGGTATTAAACTTGTATCTGGTGCTTAATCATGTGATAGGTATGGAGCAATGGGAAACTGAAGAAAGTGAGAGGAAAACCGACGATTAGCATGGAAGAAGGGCACACTTCTTCGTCCTTGTCAATGTCTCTCCTGGTCACATTGCCACTAGAGAGCACTGTCTCTCCTCTCCTTCCAAGGGCGGTCGTCATTAGCAACCATGACGACACCGACGACAATGACAACCAAAATCAAGATGATCAAAATGAGTCGATAGAAGAAAGTATGTTTAGCTCATTTTCGTTTGAAGACTATGCATGGAGAGTGTACCATGAAAGGGTACATCTTAAAGACCCATTAGATAGATATCGTATCCAAGCTTAATATTGAGGATCCAATGTGCATCATGATTCATGAAGCAAGAACTTTGCATTTGATTTTTTTTTTCTTTTTTTTGGGGGGATTTTTATGAAGCAATATATATTAATCAGGATTTGTTTGTTTTTTATCGTTCGATTGTGGCTCAATATCTCAGTGACATACATGTCACATAAAATTAATCGTGTCGCCGACATACATATCACATAAAATTAATGGTGTATGCATATAAGAACATCACGAATTTAAGTACTATTATCTTATTTTGTTCTAAGTTTTTGTTTTAACGTTGTTCTAATGAATGATTCGTCCTCTATAACAATATAACAATCAGAAAAATCATTTTATTTTTCAAAAAAATAAACCTCGAGAATTACATGGCGTTGTAAATGAGCACAACCAAACGCAAACTTACCGGAGCTTGAACTCGGCTCATTTAATATCGAGCCTTGTATTTTTCACTCTGCTAATTGGCTCTTGAATCAAGCTCGGTCTCGATTTAGAGCTCTACACCTAGGGATGGAGCTTGAGCAATGTCATTGGAGAGGCCAAAATGTAGTCGTATTAATTTTGATAAAGATGTGGGTCACACATGTGGGTCCATTTTCTTAATTCGTCTCGTTGGGAAGGAGGAAGGCTTTGTATGCCTTTGGGATATAGATGTTGTAACATGAATAAGTGGACCCCATCAATAAAAAACTAATAATATATATCAAAGGGCCCACTCAATTACCCACACATACATTCCAAGCAAAAAAGAAACAGGCCCTTAGTGTTTCTAGATTTGGGGGCCACAACCCTCTCTTGTCTTTAATAAGCTTCTTCTCTGAACGATTTTCTGATGGATCAAAACAAAATAAAGCTCAATAAGAGCTCGGCTTGCTAAGCACATTAAGGCATGAGCTTGGTGTTGGAAATATTGTGACATTTTGTCTCAACATCCGATGTGAATAATACGTTTGATTAAGTTAAACTCTTGTAATAATTCATATTTATAAGCAAATTCATGGACTCTAAATGATTTACCAGTGTTGGCTGAACATTTTAATTTTTCACTATTTAGCATGTCCAAATGATTCATAATGTAGTATAAATTAGTATGATGTAACACCATCTTTGACTTTGGTCAAAACAAGCAATTTTCACTCAAAATGTTTCATTACAAATCTTTCACTTTAAAACTCGATATCTCATTCACAAATTTCTAATAAGATGTAACTACCATGCGACCGTCGATATGAGCTTTTGGGCAAGATCAACTTCTTATCCTTAGAGTAACTTTTATCTGGTGAGCAGTAGAAATTAATTGGGCCTTGGGCCAAGAGTATTGACGTGTTAGGTTTTAAAGAAAACCCTGCAACCATCTTTTCAAATACTTTTCAGTTACTAGTTCGTGAAGTTATTGATCATGTCAACCACCATCAATGGATTTCATCTATTTACTGTTAAGGAATACTCTCGAGTTAAAAAGATGGATGTAGGAAGTTATATATCTAGTGACACTTTTACAGTTGGTGGGTATGATTGGCAAGTTTATTTTATCCTCGTTCAATAGACATGACGAATACAGGATACATTTCGGTATGCTTAGCTTTGACGAATGATGGTACGAATGTGGAAGCTTCGTATCGGTTTACCTTGTTGGATCAGAGTGGAATAGGGGAACACTTTGCTACAAGTAGCCTTATCGGACATTATACCGGACATGCACGAATTTGGTATGTGTAACTACAAAATCTGATATTATAAATTATGTAATGGTATTTGAATTTTCTGAATTAAACTAAGATGTATTGATATATGTTTAGATAATCTAGATAGTGTCATATATAAGCTGTATATTTCAAGCAATTAACCTAGTTTAATGTTATAGGTGGCTTGTTTCACTAATCACAATTTTTACAAATCGATCTCTATCTTGGAAGTAGAACTGTATAGATAGTTCTTTATATGTTTTCCCCGTTAAATTTGCCAATGTGCCTGAGATGCTACAAATTGAAATGCTCTATTCTTTTGTCTTGTGTGCGAGTATATACTCTATATCATTTGCTCCTCAAGTATTATCGTGTCTATTTCTTTTAGGGGTGTCAGGTATTTTACATCAAATCAAAGTTTGGAGTCATCCGGTTATCTCAAGGATGATTCACTTACATTTTGTTGTATGGTTGAGGTTGTTCAAAGTTGCATCAGAACCAAAAAAATTACTATCGTTCCACCACCACCAGAAATGGAGAAAGATTTCAAGCATTTGTTGGACAGTGAAATAGGTAGTGATATTGTTTTTCGTGTTAAAGACATTACTTTCAAGGCTCATAAGGTGATTCTTGCTGCTCGCTCACCTGTTTTTAAAGCACAATTCTATGGGCTTGCTGAAAACCTGCTTTGGATGATGTAGAGTTGGTGGATATCGAACCATCAGTTTTCAAGGTAATAAAAGTTATCTGTTATATATAAAAGCTATTATATTTAAATTTGGTCATGTGTTAATTACTTAACGGTGTCATGATTTGTGGTTGTGTTTTCTAGGCTATGCTTTTGTGTATATACTCTGATAAGCTTCCTGATTTACAAGAAAGTGTGGGCTCAATGTCACACATGATTCAGCAGCATCTGTTGGTTGTTGCTGATCGTTTTGGTCTAGATCGATTAAAACAGTTGTGTGAAGCGAAGTTGTATGAAGAATTAAATGTGGATGTAGTGGCAACAATTTTTTCTCTTGCCCATGATCACCATTGTTCTCAGCTTAAAACGATTTGCATGGATTTTGCTGTAGCGAATTTGCGAGGTGTGTGTTTTGTTGTTTGCAGATTCGTGTATGATAACTATAATACTGGCTCATATAGCTAGTTCTTAGGGACAAAATAATATATTTAGACATTCAATGTGCTAAAGGTACGTCTTACGATTATTGAGACTTGTTGAATAGATTTATGATGAGTGAGTTTACATGTTTTGTTATGCAGCGGTCATCCAAACGGAAGGGTACAAACATATAGAAAAGTCATGCCCTTTGTTGCTATCAGAGCTTCTTCAAAAGATCGCATCAGATAATTAAAGAGTATAGCTTCTCATTCTCATCGACTATGGCTGGCCCATGAATTTTGGTCGTAGGAAGCACATTCTCATTAGCGACTGATTTATAAATTTAGATGTACAATGATTGGGTAAAACTATTTGGTTTTGTTTGGGTTACCATTTCAAGATTGGCTTGTTTATCGGGTTTGGGTTATTCAAGATTGGTTGCTTCTCAAATTTGATTTGGTTATTCAAGATTTGGCTTCTCAAAGTCATGCCCTTGGTTTTTACATTTAGAGGGGACCTAACGCATTAATGATTTGTACATTGCATAAATGTATAAGTCATCAATGCGTTAGGTCCACTTTTAGGTCTATTTATTTAGGCCTATTTATCATTTTCCTTTTTATATGGTAATAGTGTGTATCATCCAACTATTAAATGTTATCTTTTGTACTAAAAAATCAACAAAATCAAAAGCATGCCCCTTTTGGCTTTCTGAACCCAATGTGCATGTTTCCCGTATTCCCCAAGGGTTAGGTTCAAGTCGGGAACGCAAGAACGGAGCTTGAGAAATGTTATTGGAGGGGCCGAAATGTGGTCGTAATAATTTTTAAGGGGCCAAACCTATAATTATTTTACATTCATACTAATTTTCTAGAAATAACGTACAAAACTACAAAATATAAGGCTTAGTGGTCCTAAATTTGGGCGGCCACAACCCCCTCTTGCTCTTAATAAGCTTCGTCCTTCTTGCACGATTTTCTGATGAATCTAAACAAAATAAAGCGCTAAGAGCTCGGCTTGCTAAGCACATTAAGGCCGAGCTTGGTCTTGGAAAGATTGTGACATTTTGTCTCGACATCCAATGTGAATAATACGTTTGATTTAGTTAAACTCTTATTGCTAATTCATATAAGGAACACGCTTTCGCAAGGATGCAAGGATGATCAGGTATCAAGGCCAATTGTATAGATGATGCCTTCTATGGATGCCTTCTAAGGATGCCAGTCTTGAGGTGGTTGATGCAGTATGGTTTGAAGCCTGCCTTCATAAAGGAAATGTAATTCTTTGTCTGAGGTATCAAGGTCAATTGTATAGATGATGCCTGTTATGGATGTCAAGTTTATAGTTCTTTCTATGAGGTTGTATCTACAGTGAGAAGTATTTACTCGCCTTCATGCAGGAAATGTAGATTATGCAGTTGATCTTAACAGTCATGAGGTCTGATGGCATTGTGGTTTTTTTGCTATTTTATACTGAAATAGCTTTAAGTTCATAATGTTGATTAGAAAATGCATGTAGTGACTGTGTTGTATGAAAATGTGAAGTATTTCTAGATGTATTTAGTTTGTTTAGGCATGTTTGTTTTGTTTGCTGTTTTATGGATCTCGAGTCTGTTCTTGATCCAGTGTATGCCTTATGGCTTAATTTTTTGATAGTAACATATCTTTACATTTTCATAAATAAAAAAAATGATAGTCAGGTAAAAGATTTAGATGTGAATGTAATCCTCGATAAGTACTTAATTCATGGACCGTAAACCTATAATTTATAAGCAAATTGTCAAGGAGTAAAGGAAAAACAAGTAATTTGGGTTACTCGTGACTTGACAAACAAAGCAAGTTAACAACATTTCTCTTAAGATAATCATAGTACTGTTAGTATCATGGGGCATGTGGTCTAGTGGTAAAGGCTTAAGTAGTTAAGCGAGCCCAATTGAGAGTAGTACCGGTTTGGAACACTCATCAATCCCCCACACTAAGATATTGCTAGTCCCTAGCAATCTTTAAGGAAAACTTAATGGATTTGATGTCTCTTTACCAAAAGCCATTACTTCTGGAGTAGCCAAATGTTTCAGTTCAAGTAAGAATCATGGTACACTGATAACCATGTGATTTTGAGCAAACCACCAGCTGTCAACGGATTTGATTTGTCTTTACCAGAAACCGTTTGCTTCTGAACTAGCCAACTCTTCACTGTTTAGGATATGGTGAGCTGAATACCATGCAATTTTTGGCAAACTGCAAGCCATCAACGGATTTGAGATATCTTTACCGGGAGCCGTTTGCTCTCGGATTAGCCAGACCTTTTGTGGATGACACATGGTGGACTGATAACCATTTGCTGTGTTAGTGCAAAGCACTCACACCAGAAAAAAAAATTTGGCTAAAATGGGGGAATTAAGNATCCCTTCTAAGGATGCCAGTCTTGAGGTGGTTGATGCAGTATGGTTTGAAGCCTGCCTTCATAAAGGAAATGTAATTCTTTGTCTGAGGTATCAAGGTCATTGTATAGATGATGCCTGTTATGGATGTCAAGTTTATAGTTCTTTCTGTGAGGTTTTATCTACAGTGAGAAGTATTTACTCGCCTTCATGCAGGAAATGTAGATTATGCAGTTGATCTTAACAGTCATGAGGTCTGATAGCATTGTGGTTTTTTTGCTATTTTATACTGAAATAGCTTTAAGTTCATAATGTTGATTAGAAAATGCATGTAGTGACTGTGTTGTATGAAAATGTGAAGTATTTCTAGATGTATTTAGTTTGTTTAGGCATGTTTGTTTTGTTTGCTGTTTTATGGATCTCGAGTCTGTTCTTGATCCGGTGTATGCCTTATGGCTTAATTTTTTGATAGTAGCATATCTTTACATTTTCATAAATACAAAAAATTATAGTCAGGTAAAAGATTTAGATGTGAATGTAATCCTCCTCGATAAATAATTCATGGACCGTAAACCTATAATTTATAAGCAAATTGTCAAGGAGTAAAGGAAAAACAAGTAATTTGGGTTACTCGTGACTTGACAAACAAAGCAAGTTAACAACATTTCTCTTAAGACAATTATAGTACTGTTAATTTTTTTTGAACAGCATAGTACTGTTAATTAGTACAATGGAATAAGTAAACAAAATATGTGACATAAATTTGAGAGACGAGGTTCGTTTAAAAAACATTGATACTTTTTGACAAATGTTTACACTAAGAGACTTAAATTATGAGGTTCTCGTGAACGGCAACCCTTTTGGTCCAGCCTCGATGACAAACATATAAATTGATCAACATGGTGATATAACGTGTAACCAATTAGCATTTAGCTTGTAGTAATTGTGACCGTAGGCGACCACGGTCACCACTGCTATTTCAGCGCCAACTCAACTTTTTCTCTCTTATATCTTATGTATAACCAAGTTAGTGTAATAAGGCGACCACGATCACCTCAAAAATTATACCCCACAAAAGCAATTTAATAAATAAACTCACAAACAACACTCACGAACAAAAAGAGAGGACTCGGTCGAGTATCCGACCGAATTGTACATTTTTAAGGAGGAGACGCTATCATAGTGACAAGCCGTAAGAGGGACACACGTTCGAGGCCTTGACCATCTTGCGGGTTGACATACCATGTAAACCAATTAATATTATCGATTATGAGCGTTCTGCACCCCGTAAAATAAATTTCTACAAAACTAAAAAAGATGAAAAAAAAAAAAAAAAAAAAAAAAAATTAAGGCTATACAAAGTGGCTCATAAAAAATGGTCACCAAGGTCCCTTGACCGATTTTGAAGTCGGTCACCTTCATTGTTGCATCATGGTCACATATCGGTCGACGAGAAAAAAAAAAGAAAAAAAAATAAAAATAAACTATTGGTCTCAAATTCGACCGATTGTACACACACTTTATTTTTTCTTTTTTTTTTCTTATTTTTTTTTAACTCTGTCATCGATTGTGGTAACTTACCTGAGAGAGAAAGCTGATGTGCGAGGTGATGCATCCTAATGACATTCACATTTTACATAGAAAATGAGCACTCCATCTTTTTGACTCACATTCATCCTTTCATACCATGACACCTAAACCCCCCAAATTCAACAAACCAAAATCCCTAAAATTTCCATAAAATAAAATAAACCCCAGATTTCAAATTCAATCAATTCCCATCCTTAAATTTCTCAACAAAATGAGAAAAAAACCTCGTATCCAACAAATTCAGGTTCATTTCCATCTTTTTTGTTTCAATTTCATTATTTAAATCTATGTCCTGTAACTTGTTCATTTTAATGATTATTTGTTATGTTTTTATGTTTTTTTTAAGGAAAATGATTATGGGTATAATTCGAATGATTTCATTAGCCGAATACCGGACGATATTATAGTATCGATACTGTCGAAAATAACCCTTAAGGAAGCTGCTAGTACTAGTAACTTGTCGAAAAGATGGCGATATTTATGGTGTCAAATAGATAGCCTAGACTTTGATGCTAATGAAAAGTTGGATAAAATCGCGTTAGATTATAAGTTGAGAATAGTCGAGAGGCCTAAGTATATTAATTGGGTGAACCGTGTGACGAGACAGTATAAGGGGCCAAGTGTTAATGAGTTTAGAGTTTGTTTTGACTTTGATAAGACGTCTAAGAGTGCTATTGATAAATGGGTCGAGTTTGCGGTAGGGAAGAGGGTTAAGAAGTTGGAGTTGGATTTGTTGGAGAATGGTGAGATGTTGCGTCAACCTGCTAAAAATTATGTTTTTCCGATTAAGATTTTTGATAGGAGTGTGAAGCGACAGTGTGAAGGGATGGAAATGAAGTTTCTTAAGTCATTGTTTCTGAAATGTGTTAATGTGAGTGAGGAAGCGTTGACGAGACTTTTGGTGAGTTGCTCGGGTCTTGAACAGTTGTCTATTCATGGGTCGGGTGAATTGGTGAATGTTAAGATAAATGGGAAGTCGTTGGTTTTGAAGTACTTTGAGATAGTTTTCTGTTCCGGGGTTAAGTCCATTGAGATAACAGATTCGAATATCGAGTCTTTTAGCTATTTAGGTCCTGGGATTACTATAAAATTTAGTGAGCTTCCAAGGCTTAAAGAAATTTCGATTGGTGAAGGGTATTCAGGGTTTGAAAATAACGTGTTTGGGCAGATATCGTGTTGTATTTCTCACCTTCAGAGTCTTACGTTGGATATTTACCGTCCAGAGGTTAGTATTGTCGTTTTCAAGGTGGTTTTGTGATCTCTTTTATTAATATTTTTTTGAGTTTGCCTTAGAGTTCTCTTGTTCTTTCGTACAGGAAAATCTAAAGTTTCTATCGTTCCCTGAACTGCCGAAACTTAAGCAATTGATATTGAAAGTTGGCGCGTGGGATGATGATAGTCTCCTTGAGTTCACTACATTGGCGAAGGCGTGTCCTAAGTTGCAGAGATTTGTGATACAGGTTATTACTTTAGTTCCAATTACGATATAGTTATAATATTGTCAAAGTATTAAATCTTAAAACCTACCAAATTAGTTTGAGATACTTGTTGCTGCTGCACCAATGTTTATTCTTGAAGTACCCTCAGATTGCTGTGTTTGTTGAGGTATTTTTAGACATTTAGCTTGGTGAAAATGTTGAAAGATCCTGTCGGCATCCACTGAATTCGCGGATAAAACCTTGGACTTTATTTTTAATCATTTAATCCCTTAAGTTATTTAAACTTGACGAAAGGTTCCCATACTTTGTTTTTGACAAATAGGTCCTTATTTGCATGTTCAAAGCTCTACACTTCTAAAATCAATGAATTAGATTCTTTTTTGCATGATTAAGTCCCTAAAATTTATGAAAAGGACCGCTTTACTAAGTTTGATAAGTTGAAGGATTAAATCATGCATAAATGAAGTTCATGGACTTATGTGCGAATTCAACGAGTCTATGGGGTTTCTTCTGGCATATCCGCCTTTAAGTTATAGCAAGAACATCGATTTCATGGAGGCAGAGGGCGAGTTAAAGGATTATTACTTGTTCTGGTGTATCAAGACCATGGTCTATCAGCTTAGGGTTTCAAATGAAATATTCCTTTGCAAACCAATGTTATGGTTTAATATTTGTCCGTATGTCACGAAGGTTAATATATGTAATGTTCTTGGCAATCCTAGTGGACTGGTCATTTGTACATTAAAAAGTGTTTATGAAGGTAAAACAACCACTGGGATAAAGAGATACTAATGGCTTTTAAAACTACCTTCATTTGGTATTAAATAAGTAACAGTTTCTAAGGATATGAGAGCCAAAGACATTTTATCATATGTAGCCGTCAAAATAAAACGTAAGAAGGCATATACTGCAAGCAAGAGCAATATTGAATGAAGTCTGATTTGCGTGCTCTGGTCAGCTTCACTCATCTATGAAAATTTCACCCATGATTTGTTACCTTGGCTAATTTCGTGGTATGGCTGATGTTTGACTTCAATAAAGGCTAAGACCATGAAGTCATCTTGAAGCATTGAGGGCCTGTTTATCTGGTGTGAGGGAGATCTATATATGTGGCATTTATCTATTGGATGAGTAAACTGATTTGAATTAATGTGACCTTACTTTTTGATGTTTTTAGAAAGTGCAACTAAAGTGTGGTCAAAGAAGCCTTTTTGTTCAAACATGTGTAGATATACCCTTTACACTGTTTGACAGATAAATTGACTCTATGGTGGTTTCAAATGTTATTATAAGCGTCTGTCTATGTTTGTATGCTATATGATGGTCTCAAGTTTATAAAAATGTTATTTTTATGCGGAACAGAGTTCACTCTCATTCCTAGTCTTTCTACCATATGGTTCAAGTAGGGATGCATATTTTAACCCGCTGGACTTCTCGGAAGTCACGAGGTTTTAAGGAAGTGTTTGACTATTTGCTAAGGTGGCATGGTGTTTGAAACGGGTCATTTTAGTACACTGGCTTGACCCAAGAACACATTTTGTCCCTTTTTTAGATGTTTATGATCACAAAACTGAGATTGTTACAATAATAATTTGATCCACTTTTAAATAAAAATTTAGGAAGTTGTAAGCTAAAAACGTGTACAACTCGTTTTTGGCCATTTGACAAGTTCCTCTTTTAGCTAAAAGAAAATCCAAACTCATTTGACACATTTGAGGTAAAACGCCACCCAAATTGATCCATTCACAAGTTAATGGTTGAAATTGCCACCTCTGTTATTTGCCAATGATCTCAAACACCTGTTATACAGACATACTAAAAGAAATTTGTGGAGCATATCAACACTATCAGATTACTTATTTAGATACGGCAAATGGGTTAGGCAGGGATTGATTATACAGTATCATCTTATTTCTATATAAAAGTCCATACTTGATATTGCCAATGACAGAAGGGACCCTGCTATGCGATAATTTTCTTTTCATTTTATTTTGCTGGTCATCCATCTTTTTGTGATCTTTGTTAGTTTCTGGTTATGAGTTCACTCATCATATATTCATTTCGGCCATTTTTGTGTCCTATA
>LBNU01024599.1:188913-202763 GCA_014162995.1 Artemisia annua | reverse complement strand
ATTCCTGAGGGTCATTTTTGCCAATTTACAAACTTGAAGGACCCAACTTGCCAAACTTTGAAACTTCAATCCAAGGACCAAAAATGTCATTTGCGGATTCGTGGAGGACTTTTGTTGACTTTTCTTCATGAAATCTCTCCAGGGACCATTTATGTCATTTCTTGAAAGATGAGGGACTGATTTTGACAATTCTGCGTATTTTGCTCGTTTTCCGTCTGTTTTCAATCCTTTTTACCTGAAACACGCAAAAACACACTCCAAGGATATTTGTGACATAATTCGGTCGTTTTCAAGTGTTTTTGATTGTTTTGACTCAGAAAATGGACGAAAAGATATGTGCAAAAAGGCACGTATCAAATCCCCCACACTAAGCAATTGCTAGTCCCTAGCAATTCAAAATTTTAAGAACAACCCGTTTTGAAAATTTAATGGATTTGATGTCTCTTTACCAGATAGCCATTAATTCTGGAGTAGCCAAATGTTTCAGTATGTGATACTTTGGTACATTGATAACCAAATGATTTTGAGCAAACCATCAGCTGTCAACGGATTTGATTTATCTTTACCAAAAGCCGTTTGCTTCTGGACTAGCCAACTCTTTGATATCATCTTGGTGAGTTGATTGCCTTTCAGCATAGGAACCTTGGAGGCAGTAACCATATGAGTTTCATCACCCATTGCTTCAGATGTGTTAACAGACAGAACTTGAGAGAATGTTTGAGTTTTTTGATCACAGCTTCTAGATCACAAGCTCTGATACCACTTGTTGATCACAGTTGAGCAATTGATCTAATATTATTATCTTAGATAAACCAAAACAATAATGTATAGAAGCTGACTTGTTACAAACTTAATCAATATGCGGAATTAATTGATTAACTTAAGAGGAACACAAACACAATGATATCACCAATTAAACACTTCAATATATTGAATACGAGTACCCTGAATAGTGCTAGGGTTTTGCAACCTTGAAGTGAATACAATGCTAGAATAATTCGTACTCTAGTCTAACCCTAGGATCTCCTTTTATACACCAAGGAACCCTACAGGCTTACAAACTACTTCCTACCCAAGACTATAATCTTCTAACATTATAGAATATTACATAATATCTTTACTATAAATACAAATATTCGTACATAATCTTATCACACAAGCAGAAGAGTCTCAGCAGTATTCTTCCAGCAGTAGAGNGTATAAGCTCTTCAGGCCAAACAAATTTTGGATCTAATAAGTTGACCTGACCAGCTTTCCAAATCACTAAAACTCAAGGACAAAGGTCAATTCTGGAGCAAGTTAGAGTCAAATGAAAGATGGGTCAAAATGATAAAATCTGGGTGATGGGCAGCAGATGCTCAGATGGGGTATTTTGGAGTCAAATTACACCAAGTAAATGAGTTTCAAACTTGAATTTTATTCTTGATTCAGATACTCAAGCAACAAAAGAACTCATAACATCTATTGTTATCCATTTCCAAACAATATTAAACCCTACAAGTGAGTTAGAAATCTGTCCCATTTTCTGCTTATGCAATTTTGACTTTTTTATGTTTTCTTGAAACTATGACTTATGTGAATTTCTAAAGCACCTAGATGACTGAGATTGATGTATCAAGCTAGGATCCAACTAGAATAAGCTAATCTAACAACTTATCTAACTATGGTGAAGATTAGGCTAGTCGAATTTCAACAGTTATGTAGGAGACTAAGGATTAAGTACATTTTTGACTTTTTCCTAATAACTATTAATTTTTAAGCTTTGACTAAGCTACTTTACTCCTAAATGTGCTTTCCTAACAGATTTTAACCACTGAATACCTCAATAACACCAGAATCTCCACTAATCCAAACACCCTCTTAAAACAGATTTTAAAAATTTTGTTAAGTAATATGAGAAATCAAACCATGAAACCACTAAATTAATTCATACTAACATTAAATAAGCATAAGTGAACAAAAGTAAACAACAAACAACAACTACAACTAGGAATAGCAGATTATGCAAAAAATTGAGAAAACAAAAAAAAAAGCCTTACAACGTTCCAAGCTGAGAACCAGTGAGAACAAGAACCA
Organism: Artemisia annua; assembly: GCA_014162995.1. Taxonomy (NCBI): domain Eukaryota; kingdom Viridiplantae; phylum Streptophyta; class Magnoliopsida; order Asterales; family Asteraceae; genus Artemisia; species Artemisia annua. The sequence continues at coordinate 200,687 of LBNU01024599.1, read as the reverse complement.
TATTACTATCCTACTGCTCCCATGAGCACTAAACCATATTCCATCCAAGTTTTCACCAGTCTTCTTCTTCTTCTTTCTTCAATTTTTCTGTATATTTTTTTTGAATTCTCTTGTATTTTTCTTCTCTTTTTTTTTTTCTTTTTCTCTTTTTTTTTTGATTTTACTTCCTTCAAACTTTAAAGAACTTAAAAAAGGTATAGGGAAGCTACTGAGAGTATTGAAGATGCAAATTAGTGAAACAACAATAAATTTAAACTTTTACTTGAAAATACGAATTGCATAAAAACTTAAAGGAAACTTGAATTCAATTAAAAACTTAGAAATACAACTACAAAGTAAGTCTAAAATGAAGAAAAGTTACAAAGATGGGATGCCTCTGAGGCTACAATGGTGTCCTACATTTATACTAACATCTAAACTAGGTTAACTCCTCTGTTTTTGCTTCTTTTGTGAGAGCAGGCATCATAATGTCATCTTTGTGCTTCTTTGAGTCAATCCCAGCTGTTGGATTGGAGTTAGCTTCATCTCAGCCCTCCAATTGGATTTTGGCGCCATATGAGGTGGTGGATTGCCAGCGTGGCAATGGAGTTAGGTACAGGTTGTGAGAGGTTAGGTAAGGTGATAGTGGGAGATACTTTTGAGGTGATGGGGAGGTGTTGGAGTGTTGCAGAGAGGCTATGGAGTAGGTTGTTTACATGGCGGGTAAAGGAGGTTAGGGGTGATGTTTGACCTGGTGTGAAAACTTTGACCGTTTAGTTAAGTAACGGGGGAATGGGTTTGTTTTGGTTATTGGGTTGGAGTGTGATGGGCCTGGTAGTGGTTTAGGCTTTAAGAGTTTATAAAGGGTCCATTTGGTTTAGTAGCATATATAACAACAAGGACCAAAGATGTAATTTCTGAAAACCAAAGGACCAAAGCTGCCAATTTTCCAAACTCATCACAAGGACCAATATTGTCATCTCTTGAATTACCAAGGTCCACTTGTCACTTTTCCTTTAATTTAAAATTCCTGAGGGTCATTTTTGCCAATTTTACAAACCTTGAAGGACCAACTTGCCAAACTTTTGAACTTCAATCCAGGCAAAAATGTCATTTGCGGATTCGTGGAGGACTTTTGTTGACTTTTTCTTCATGAAATCTCTCCAGGGACCATTTATGTCCATTTCTTGGAAGATGAAGGGACTGATTTTGACAATTCTGCGTATTTTGCTCGTTTTCCCGTCTGTTTTTCATCCCTTTTTACCTTGAAACACGCAAAACACAACTCAAAGGATTTTGTGACATAATTCGGTCGTTTTTAAAGTGTTTTTTGATTTGTTTTGACTCAGAAAATGGACGAAAAGATATGTGCAAAAAGGCACGTATAAATCCCCCAACACTCAGCAATGTAGTCCTAGCAATTCAAAAATTTTAAGGAACAACCCGTTTTGAAAATTTAACTGGATTTGATGTCTCTTACAGATAGCCATAATTCTGGAGTAGCCAATATTTTTCAGGTATGTGAATACTTTGGTACATTGATAACCAAATGATTTTGAGCAACCATCAGCTGTCCAAACGGATTTGATTGTATCTTTACCAATAAGCCGTTTGCTTCTGGACTAGCCAACTCTTTGATATCATTTGGTGAGTGATTGCCAGTTATTGGTTTCTACTGCCTTTACCACAAGCCATAGCCTTGTGGGCTAGTCAACTCTTCACTATAAAAGATACAGTGAGTTGAATAACCATGACAATTTTTGGAAAATTGTCAGCCATAAACGGATTTGATAATATCTTTACCTAGAGCCCGTTGCCTCCAAGGATTAGCCAGTCCTTATGTGTGCTAGACCATGGTGGACTGCGTTCCATCTTATTTTGTTAGTGCAAAGCACTTCAAAAAAAAAATGGTGCAAAAACGGGGTTACCACGGGACTAGAGGTACAATACTGTGATCAAATTCGACTAGAATTTCCCCCCCCACACTTAGCAATTGAATATTGCCCTCAAATTCAAAGTACGGCACGTAGCCGACAATTTGAACGGAAAAAGGTAATACTACTAGTACAAAGTGTGGAAACCGAAATCTTTCTTTCACAAAAAGGATCTTAAAATGATATCTCTGGATATGACTTTAGTAACAAAGATCGGATCATTGGGCGGCTGGAATTGAACAATAGGCGCTCAATCATCACGATCTAAGGGAAACCTAAAAATAAGAGCAAACAACACACAAACAAAGCACAGTAGAGGAATTCCCCCACACTTAGTGTTAGAAAATAGAAAGAAGTCAGAAACATGGGTGAAAACCCATGAAAATGCTACTGTTTTTGTTAACCGAGTCGCTAGCTTGACTCGACCCCGAATTCATTGGTTCATGGGGGAGCAAGATGTGGAAGAACAATCTCCATCGGGCTTTCAGTCAACATGTTTGGATAAACATTTGAAGTACGTGAAAGTTCCACCCCGATGAGAAAACCGTCGGTATTCTAATAGTGAAAACTAGTAGAAACGATACCGGGGTCAAAGATGGTATCCTCGCTCCCGAAGGAGTGAAAAAGAAGAGAAATCACATAAAATGCGAGGAAGGGAAAGAAAGTCATGATTACAATCATGATAAGCTCATCATCATAAAAAGGATACTTCATAATTTCCATATTATGAATCTTATCATTCAAGCTCAATTTGTAAGACAAATCATCCAAGTAAGTTTTCTTAAAAAGTATTATACCAGGTTTGAATATTTTATCCTCGGAGAGGAATGAGACGGAATTATCAACCACGGTAAAATCCTCAAAAGGAGATGAGTCATTCTCAGGAGACAAAGCATTGATATCATTTTGCTCAAGCAACTCAATTCCCGGTGGAAGAGGATTAATGCGAGCGAGTTCACCGGCGAACTCCTCAAAGGTAAATGATTCATATTCGGGGAGAGAAATGTGAGAATGAGAAGTGTTACTGCCACTAATCTTCTCTCCCATATGATCAAAACGGAATGTTTCAAATTCCGGAATAGAATCATTGGAAAAAGCCTCAAGCTCATGAAATGTTGCGGGCTTTTCCAAGATAAAGTCACTATCCTCAACGAGGATGGGAGATGAAATGGGTTTATCATTTAGAGCTTTGATTTTAGAAATGAGAAGATTGACATTCAATAATGTAGCACGAAGAGCTTCATCTTGGATTTCAGTTTCAATTTCTTCATCATTCTCTTCTTCTAAGCTGACTAGCTCAGAAGGTAATTCCTCCACATAACCGATGTCTCCATAAGATAAAGAATTGTCATCAGTATGTGAATCACTAAGCTCGATGTTGGGATTAGAGTTTAAAAGATTTTCAATTTCTCCCAGATCGGCTTCGAAGTCAAAGAGATCATCGTCAGTTCCCGATGGAAGTGGATCGATGTGAGTTAGTTCATCTGTGAACTCCTCAAGAAGAGGGTCAACATCAGAATGAGGCAGTGATGCCTCTACATACTCAATGTCTCCACAAGATAAAGAACAATCCTCATCAGAATCGGAGAACATCTCAATTTGATCATTTGGATTTTTAGGAGGGGAAGGGATATCACACACATGATCAAGAATTCCCTGTGACTCTCCTGGGATTGGGACAAGGTTCTCAACACTAGACTTTATAAATTCGTCCAATTCCTTTTCAGGAACAGTGCTAAGATGCTCATCCCCCATGTTCGGAGAGTGAGGGTGAACTTCAGGTGTGATAACAACAGATTGAGGGAGTTAAGAAGGACTAGCAATTATGGTTTTTTCAAGTTCCATTTGTTCTTTTGCTAGTAATTCCATCATAGTCTTTTCTCCCTGCGATTTTTGGATTGATGGGTTTTCAATTGACAAACCTTCATAATACTCCTCCATTTGAATTGAATCCTCATCATCATCGTCGTCATCGTAGGTGAAAGTATTACGCATTCGAGATCTTACTCTAGCTGCTTCTTCTGCTTCTTCAGCTAGTATTTCTTTGTAAGACTTCGGACGAGGTTCTTCCGGAGCAGGTTTGTTAACCAAATCCTTAAGATCATTTAAAGTATTTATAACATTTTGCAAAGGTTCTTGAGGAAATGGCTGAGGTTGTGTTTCAAACGTTTGGTATTGTGGAGGTTGGTCGTGATAATTGTTGTCACAAGGAAAAAGATTCCTAGTTTGACAATCGGTGCTAAAATGCGGACCCCCACAATACTCACAACCGTACTGTTCAGAAGTTGGTGCATTTTGAAACGATGCAACATTGAAATTTTGATAACACGGATTATGCTCATATGAAACGAAATCGTTTTGTAGATTATTGCAAAAGATCGGATTAGAATCGTAAGCGAATGAATTCCTCGAACCACAAAACAAACAACTTCCGTTTTGAATATCATTACCACATCGTTCACACGTACACCAACGACATGGTAAACCGAAAAGTGGCTTGCCACAACCGACGCAAGGAATAAACGATTCCCTTAAAGAAGGAATCAGACCATTCAAAGAATCAACACAATAATCCGAATGATTATCAAGTCTCGAAGAACATTTTGAAAAATCCGGAGGTGGGACAAGTGGTGTGCTCTTAGAGCTAGCAATTTCCACCACTTCCGTTATGATCCCCGGTTCTTGCTCTTGATAAACGTGAGAATTAGGCAAGTCGTTCTTTTTAGTCACCGCTTTAAGCTCAGTACGTTTGCTTGATAAACTTCGAACCGTAAATCGTGAAAGGTGTAGATCAAGTCTTGACGGTTTGTCATTAATAGCACGTATCTCGGGCTGTGAAGGGTAGTTGGAAGAAATTGGAGAATCATTGAAAGCATTCGGATTTGCTTCGCACCATCTACAAAATCCGTCTATAATATTACTTCCACATCGCCTACATGCGCACTTGTAACAATTAAGATTGTCATCAACTGGACCTTTACAATGAAAACAGTCGTAGTCGAGTGATGACATAAGAATTAAACATTAACGAGGGATGAGAAGATAGAATTAAACGGTAAAGACGATAAGAAGATTATTTTTGGGTTTTTCGAAAAACACATCAATAAAAACGAGACCAACAAAAATACAAGGGAACTTAAACCAATAATTACAAACGCAAGGTTAACCTTTAAAGACAAACGCACAAAGGAGCGGGAGAGAAGAATGGATCTCTCACTAGGGCGAAGTTCGTTGGATCGCCCTATACCATTTCGACTCCTCTTAAAGTTTGCTTATCGTTTAAAAGTTTTCCAAAACATAAGTGATACAAAGGCAAGTTTTGATCTTTAGTTTGGGAACTTATTAATGGCCATACTCCCAGTTGGGATGTATTCCGTCTTGGTTCTTGACAATGTATTTTATTGTTGTATTTATTAAACAAAGAAAACGGGAAATCTTTTTGTGTTTTTATCTTTTATATATATAAATACATATATAGAAACAAAAGAAAAATATTTTTGGTGTTTTATAAGTTTTTTGAAAGCGATAACTTCTTGCGAAGGTTCTACAAGACTAATCGTCTAAACCTTAACGAGACTTTCGACACACAGCCTCCCCGGCAGCGGCGCCATTTGATTCGTTGTGTTGTGGTGTGTGCAAAAAGAATTTATCAAAAATACCAACAAAGTGAGGTCAATGTTATCGTGAGACAACAAGACGTGGAGAATTACAAGTAAACCTTTTAGGAAAAAGATTACCTCGTAAACTCGTGCAATGTGATATTTTTAAGACCGGGAAGTGATTTCCCGGGTCGTACCCCAACGAGGTGTGAATGGAAAGCTTCGTGAAAAGATCGAGATTAAAATCTTGTATGTTTGGTTGAGAAAGGTTATTTGTTTTTGTGATACGTTAAATTAACGAAAATGGAAAATTAATTAACGAAAATGAAAATAAACAACCTAAACGGGAAAATGAACAATGGCAAACTAGGGAAATCCTAAAAACTACCTAAAGGACTACGGGAAACATGATTGGAAAAACGGGAAATCCTAAAACGCAATCTAAAACAAAAACGTGACGTTTAATAAAAATAAACGTCAACGCGCAAATTAAAACGTGAAATTTAAGCTACAAACGTCCTACGGGTATGAAAACAATTTTCTTACGCACTAAATGACAAAATAAATTTTAGGAAAAAAGAAAATTAAAAATCTAATAAAAATTCTATTTATTATGAATTAAATACTAATTAATTCAAAATAAATATAAAAACTAATCTACTAAATCTGAAACTTTTTTACATAAAAGTTACAAGTTAAAAATAACTTATGAAAAATATAAAAAATGGTTGTCTATTGGAAAATAAGCAGACAATAAGCAAATAAGCTATATGGACTAAAACTGGTTAAAAGGATTTATGGTGCAAGTTATAACGCGAAAGACCCAAGGGCATTTTGGTAGTGAGTGTTGGTGTTGTGTCTGGTATGGGTGCAAGAGGTCTGGGGTTCGAATCCCTGGCCCATCTTTTTACACAAAGTATATTTTCTTTTTTAGTTTTCTTCTTTTCTGCTTGCACACAAACACAATTCCAACTTACAACTTTAACATTTTTTTTTCTTTTCTTGAAAACAGATTGAAAACACAAACTCAAACAGATTTCAAACTCAAGATTGAACAGATTCAATATCAAAATGATGTTCAAATTTTTTTTTGGTTTTTTTTTTCTTTGCTTTTGAAATTCTATACCACGAATTAAGCTTAAATAGCACAATAAGTGTTGATCCCAGTTGAGCAATTGATCTAATATTATTATCTTACATAAACCAAAACAATAATGTATAGAAGCTGACTTGTTACAAACTTAATCAATATGCGGAATTAATTGATTAACTTAAGAGGAACACAAACACAATGATATCACCAATTAAACACTTCAATATATTGAATACGAGCACCCTGAATAGTGCTAGGGTTTTGCAACCTTGAAGTGAATACAATGCTAGAATAATTCTTACTCTAGTCTAACCCTAGGATCTCCTTTTATACACCAAGGAACCCTACAGGCTTACAAACTACTTCCTACCCAAGACTATAATCTTCTAACATTATAGAATATTACATAATATCTTTACTATAAATACAAATATTCGTACATAATCTTATCACACAAGCAGAAGAGTCTCAGCAGTATTCTTCCAGCAGTAGAGTCTCAGCAGTAGTCTTGTCTGGCAGTAGAGATTTTACACTTAACAGTAGACATGACTAGCTAGCAGCAGTGTAGCACCCAGAAGTAGAGTTACTTCAAAACCCAACAATCCTCCCCTAAACTTGATATTTTCCCTGAAAATATGCAAGTTTCTTACAAGCTCAAACAAACACCAGGAGGATGCTTTCAAACACTCTATCTTCTTCTCAGTTTTTNGCACAAAGATAGCCTAAGTGGCTTCACAAAACAACAAGTATCAAAGAAATTGGTCCACAAATGAACAAGATAAAAGCAAAAGAAAAATGGGTCAAAAGGTACATGGACTGGGTGCAAGGCAGAAACAAGGCCAAAAGGGTCATTTTGGAGCCAAATTTCAACAAGTAAAGGAGTCCCAAATTGAAAATTTCTTTTTGATTCAGGTTCACAAGCTACCAAACAGTATAAAACAACAAGAATTTTCCAATTTCAGTCTATTATGAACCCTACAGTAGCCTTTAAAAATTGCTCCATTTCTCATTTGTGAACATTTTGAGTTTTGAAAATACTTGAACCATGTTGACTTTTATGAGGTTTGAGTGACCAAATATTTCTGAAAACGATGTTAATGGCTGGCTTAAGGCTAGAAAGACTTAACTTATCTACTTTCAAACTAGAATGAATGGTTTGCGAGTTCAAAAATCTAACAGTCTTAACAGTTGCAAGGTTTAAGGGATGTTTTGACTTTTTCCAAAAGAAGTACCAATATTAAGTTTGAATTGCTCTCATTTGACACTGAGAGTGAAGTTTCAATAAGTGTTAACAAATGAAAAGCTCAAAAGCCCAGATAGACACTCAAATCCAAACAATCCCTTAAAACAGATTTAAAAATTTTGTTAAGTAATATGAGAAATCAAACCATGAAACCACTAAATTAATTCTTACTAACATTAAATAAGCATAAGTGAACAAAAGTAAACAACAAACAACAACTACAACTAGGAATAGCAGATTATGCAAAAAATTGAGAAAACAAAAAAAAAAAAAGCCTTACANCATCAGTCTTATCAAAGGTCTTTTGAAGTAATTCAGGTATTTCAGCAGACTTAGATCCTTCAACTCTTGATTTCTTGGCTCTTTCTTTGCTAGCTGCCATATGCTCATCAAAATTTTTCTTCCATTCAGCCTCTTCTTTTGAGCCTATTCCAACAAACATCTTGTTTCTCTTATATCCAGAATAATAATGAAGCCTAACTGCATCATGCCCCATTCCTCTGAATTGGCTCATCTTCCATCCACACTGAGCACATAAATACTGTTTCATTTGTGAAATGATTTGAGCTTCTGTAGGCCTTCTTTTTCTCTTTTGCTTGCCTTTGATTACATTTGACACATAGTCAAAAGCTTGATCATTAATCATTCTAATGAAATCATACAACTGTGCAGTCTTTTGCTATGTGGTTAAAGTAACATCAGCATGAACTTATAATGCTTTCTTGTTGACCTCAGGATTTTTCTTTATCAAATAGTCAACTTCTTCAGGTGTAGGCTCATAGTCATATACATCATTCTTTGACTTTGGCTCACCCTCTTCACTTCTTCTGGATTTCAAAGCTGCAAGAACTTCATGTTCTGCTAGCAGCCTAGCTTGTTCAGCATCCACATCATCACCTTCTATTTCAATGTCATCCATAGCAACCTGTATAGCCAAAACTCTATCAGCCTCCACAAGCTTCTCTCTAGGCCAAAATTCCTTAGGGAATTTCTTATATTCTTCATCTTCATCACTAGAACCATAAACAGCTTCTTCAACCATCTTTCCTTTTCCTTTATCAGTGGTTGAAGCAACTGGTTTTGCCTTTGGAATTGTTTGTGAAGGTTCTTGGTATGTGCTTATTCACATACCTTTTATTCACCATTATTAGACTATTTTAAACCAAAAACTAACGCGAAAAGCCAAAGATATCGTGTTTTTGTGCTTATGACTGTGCAGGTATGGATATTGCTAAAACATCACAAACAGCAACCTAAAAGCCCAAAAAGAGCACGAGATGTGGAAAAGAGTTTGAAAGAGAAGCAAAAGAAGAAATCTACTCATGAAAAGCCCGTGAAGATGAATTATTTCTCAAAGGCTCAAGAAAGTACAAGAGACACTTAATCAAAGCTCATTGATGATTATGAAGCTATAACTTTCTAAATCCGAGCAAGTGATCACTTTTACATTATTGAAGATCTTTGGAAAGCTCGTCAACACATCACCTCAAAGTTACAAGGACTATAGTCGTGTTTTAGAAAGTTAAGATAGTGTCGTATCTCTAGTTTATGCTTTGTATGAACAAAATTATAAAGACTAAGGGGCTAAGTGCAAAATGTAAAACAAGGGATTAGTCACCTAGACTCCCTTAAATACCACCCCATGGCCTCATTTAGTCTTGGTTAGTTTTTTGTTTTTCATAATCCTAGTTTATTTTCATGTTGTAGTGTAAGATTTTTATAATGCAAGCTTTTTATTTCATGTCCAAGTCTTTTACTTTGCTTATTTCCTAGCTTATTTGCATCTTCTTTTCATCTTATTCAAGCTTCTTACTTCTATCTTGATTCAATATAAGCTCATATAAGTCTTGCACCACCTTTGCATGAGAAGAAATTTTCGTGCCTCTTTATGATGACTTGAGCTTATTTGGGTTTTGGTAGCTTGAGAGAGCTTTATTTACGTTTTTGTTTAGCTTATTTACAAGTTTTAAAGTCGTTATCTTTAGCTTTTTAATCTTTATTTTGAGTCTAAACTAGCTTTTTAGTTACAAGCCCTAGAAATATGTTTTGCTTATTTTGATTATTTACATATTCTATAGCTTATTTTGAGTATTGGTTTCGCTTAATATTGAGTCTAAATAAAGTTTCACAAGGTCTCTTTTTAGTTTTCACGTAAAAAAATGTCTCGTACCTCTTAAACCCCAAAATAGCGAGTTATGTGTGTTTTTCTCTTTCTAGCGAGTATGGTTTCAAAACTATAGCGAGTAAGCTACTTTTTGGTCTAGCGAGTTTGGTCTTGGCTAGATACCTAGTGAGTTTCATCTTATAAACCCTAGCGAGTTTGATTTTTCTTTGGTAGCGAGTTTCATGATTTCATAGGTCTAGCGAGTTTGATAGTCGTGTAGCGAGTTAGGATCACATATGTTAGCGAGTTTAGTTTTTAACTTAGGATAGCGAGTTGGTTTTGAGTAGCATAGCGAGTTTGCATTTTTTTTCATAGCGAGTTTCCATATTTCTAGTAGCGAGTTTTGTTTCAATTTTTAGATAGCGAGTTTCATATTTATTTTGTCTTAGCGAGTTTGGATTTTATTTACTTTAGTCTTCGAGTCTTAAACTTTTTAGTGTCGTGTCTTATTTGTTTCGTTGTACAAGCCGAGCTAGGCTTATTTATACTCCATCGTTTATCGAGTGGAGTTTTCTTTGATTCAATTCCTACCGTTACTCTGCCGAATTTTCTTTTAAACCTTTTAACTTAGTTTAATTTTCTTTTTGTTAATTAAAATACAAAACAACAAAATCATTTTCTTTATTTCTTTCTTTCTTAGTTTAAACTTTTATTTCTTTTAAGCTTTTATTAGTTTAATGTTTTCGAATCTAGTTTAACTTATTTCTTTTCGAGTTGAACTTTATTTCATTTAACTTTTATGCAAATCTTTTGTAGCGTAACTAAAACAAAACCAAATCATCTTTTAAACCATTCATCTCACATAACTCACGACTTGAGTGACTAGATCAATTTCAACGCTCGTTGGGACAACGATACCCGTGGTTCTTGCTTTCACTAGCTAGAATCCCTACACCAATTTTTGGCGCCGCTGCCGGGGAGCGGTTGATTAAGATTAAGTCATTCGTCGTTCGAGACTTGTGTTTTGAAGAACCTTCTTTTAGAAGTTAACGCTTTTCTTAAACATAAAAACAACTAAAAATTATAAAACCTATAAAAACCAAAAATATTTTTTCTTTTCTTTTATAAACTTATAAAAACCAAAAAGATTTTCCTTTCTACTTTATTTTTCACTTTGATTTGTTTTGATTTGTATGATCACTCGTTCCAAGTCTAACTTGAACGAGCAACCTTCTTTCTCTACAGTGCCTTCTAACCGCAATCGTCGTAGACGAAAACAAAGGATTGTACCCGAGTTACATCCTTACATTGACGAGATGAACAATAACGTCCATCAAAATGAGGAACCTCCGGTGGGTCCTCAACCTCCTGCAGATCTCCGAACAATGGAAGAATTGTGTACTCCAACCATGTATGGGCGAGGTAGCCCGATTGCACCTTTAGGAATCGATGCTGCAGATTTTGGACTCAAACACCATATGATCCAACAAGTCCAAAATTTCTGCCAATTTCACGGTTTACCCGATGAGGACGCGAACAAACATCTTGATAAATTTTTAACCGTCACTCAAAGCATGAAACAAAATGGTGTTACCGATGATTCTCTTCGCCTCTACCTTTTCCCATATTCATTAACTCACCATGCTACCAACTGGTTTGACCGACTCCCAAAAAATTTAATTCACACCTTCGATGAAATGGTTTCAAGGTTCTTAGCCAAATACTTTCCACCGTCGATGGTGACCAAACTAAGAAACGACATATGCAATTTCCATCAACGTCCAGATGAAACCTTGTTCGAAGCTTGGGAGCGTTACAAGCT
>LBNU01024599.1:168827-185488 GCA_014162995.1 Artemisia annua | reverse complement strand
TTTAGCTTATTTACAAGTTTTAAAGTCGTTATCTTTAGCTTTTTAATCTTTATTTTGAGTCTAAACTAGCTTTTTAGTTACAAGCCCTAGAAATATGTTTTGCTTATTTTGATTATTTACATATTCTATAGCTTATTTTGAGTATTGGTTTCGCTTAATATTGAGTCTAAATAAAGTTTCACAAGGTCTCTTTTTAGTTTTCACGTAAAAAAATGTCTCGTACCTCTTAAACCCCAAAATAGCGAGTTATGTGTGTTTTTCTCTTTCTAGCGAGTATGGTTTCAAAACTATAGCGAGTAAGCTACTTTTTGGTCTAGCGAGTTTGGTCTTGGCTAGATACCTAGTGAGTTTCATCTTATAAACCCTAGCAAGTTTGATTTTTCTTTGGTAGCGAGTTTCATGATTTCATAGGTCTAGCGAGTTTGATAGTCGTGTAGCGAGTTAGGATCACATATGTTAGCGAGTTTAGTTTTTAACTTAGGATAGCGAGTTGGTTTTGAGTAGCATAGCGAGTTTGCATTTTTTTTCATAGCGAGTTTCCATATTTCTAGTAGCGAGTTTTGTTTCAATTTTTAGATAGCGAGTTTCATATTTATTTTGTCTTAGCGAGTTTGAATTTTATTTACTTTAGTCTTTGAGTCTTAAACTTTTTAGTGTCGTGTCTTATTTGTTTCGTTGTACAAGCCGAGCTAGGCTTATTTATACTCCATCGTTTATCGAGTGGAGTTTTCTTTGATTCAATTCCTACCGTTACTCTGCCGAATTTTCTTTTAAACCTTTTAACTTAGTTTAATTTTCTTTTTGTTAATTAAAATACAAAACAACAAAATCATTTTCTTTATTTCTTTCTTTCTTAATTTAAACTTTTATTTCTTTTAAGCTTTTATTAGTTTAATGTTTTCGAATCTAGTTAAACTTATTTCTTTTCGAGTTGAACTTTATTTCATTTAACTTTTATGCAAATCTTTTGTAGCGTAACTAAAACAAAACCAAATCATCTTTTAAACCATTCATCTCACATAACTCACGACTTGAGTGACTAGATCAATTTCAACGCTCGTTGGGACAACGATACCCGTGGTTCTTGCTTTCACTAGCTAGAATCCCTACACCAGTTCTCTAATCATCACTCCTTTTGTGGGTAAGAGTGACACATGGATTGGTTGTGAAATGGATGTTGGTTGAGATGGTGCAGATTTAATTGGTTCAGGTTGAGGTGGTTGTGATGTATGCTCAGTTGGAGATTTTTCTTGAAGCATTAGCAAAGCATTAGCAACAGAGTTCTCACGTGATCCAGCAGCAGAGTTACTAGCAGTAGTCTCTTTAGCAGCAGACTCTGAAACAACAGTCTTAGCAACCTTTTCCATCACAGCTTCTTGATTATCCTTATTCACTACCACATACGTATGTGCATTATCACTACTTTCCACATGATCATCACCCTTAGCCTCCCCTGAAGCTAAACCAGCATCATCAATAACACCTGCATCAACATTTGCCTCTAAAGCAATAGCAGCAGAGTCTTCTATAGCAGTAGTCTCAGCAGCAGAGATTAGAGCAGCAGAGTCATCATTTGCAATATTTTGAACCCCAGCAACATTTTGAGTACCCCTAATTTCCTCCCCTGAACCTGTGCCATTCCTCCCCTGTTTGGAAGCATCCTCTCCCAAACCAGCAGCAGTGTTAGCAGAAGAGACTTGTTGTTGTAGGGACTCCATTTGTTGCTTCAATGTATTGATCATGGTACCCTGAGCAGCTGTGAGACCTTCAAGAGCATGTACTTTGGATTCCAAGTTTTGACACTTGGTTTCCAAAGTGGTACATTTATCCATCAAAACTTTAATTTGTTCCAGAATAGCCTCATCACTTCGACCTGTGTTACCTGGTCCGAGAGGTGAATCATTGACAATGACATTTTGTACAAGAGGGGGTGCCATCAATTCAGTTTGTTCAATTCTGTCCTCCTCACTTCGGGATGTGTGACCTTCCCTGAGAGGTGAATCTTGGGACATAAACTCAGTACCAAACCTAGTTTGATCACCTGAGCCCCCTATGTTTTCCATGTGGCTAGAGAATCCATCACCTGTGTTTGACTCAGAAGAATCATTCACATTAGATGTTGCCTTGGATTGGGTCTTAATTATGTTAACACTATCCTGCTCTGCTGCTAAGCTAGAAGCAGTAGTGTTAGCCCTCACCAACATGTCACCTCCATCACCTGTGACAGCCCCATCTGGTACAATATCTATCCTAACACTGGTCTGGGGTAACTCAGTGTTCTTTGAGGCTTTCCTACGTTTATAGGTCTTTAAGGGTTGTGGGGATGGTGATTCAAAAGTGGGTATGTGTTGGGAATCAGCGAGAGTTCCTGATCCTTCACCCAGAGCATTTTCAATAAGTTCCACCATATAAGGAGTAAGTGGTGTAACTTCACCAGAAAAGTCTTTGTTAACCTTGACCAAAAAACTAAAAGACACAGATCCCATTATTGTTGATTTATAAATAGCTCTATGGGATCTGGTTGTTTCAATTTGATCATTAATAAAAAGTTGGATAAACCTTGGATAAAGCAAAGATTTTCCTTTTTCTTTGACACTCAAAACAATGCCCTCAAAAATCATGTTTGAAAAATTAAATGGGTCTCCTGTGCTTAAACAAATTATAGCAGATGCTATGGTTGCATTAATCTCATTCCACCCAGTTGTTTTAGGACTCAAACAATGCAATAAAGTATGGGCTAAAAATTTCCATGGAGTAGAAAAAAGACCTTTTTGAAATTTTTAACTATTGTCTTTCTTCTGATAACCTAGTTCTGCCAAACCATCAAAAATCTCATTCCTTACAAGACACTTGGTTCCTTCTTCATCATCAAAGAGCAAGGTTGTCCTAATAGAGGCTTCAGAAATGATTACTTTTTGATCATCAACATATGCTCTCACACATAGTTCCCCCTTCAGAGTTTTGACTTTGGCAGTATGCCAAAATTGTTTGATGTGAGCATCATAGATTGTAGGATTCACAGTTAATGCATACTTAAGAGATGTAGCATTTAGAAAGTTTGCCATTTCTGTGAATTCAGAATGTATAACATCTGTGTCAAGTTCTGCCACAATGTTATGACTTTTTGCCCATGTTCGATCGATGTCCATGATTTAGGGTTCTTGAGATTTGGGGATTTTGAATTTGGGTGANTGATCCTTCACCCTGAGCATTTTCAATAAGCTCCACCATATAAGAAGTAAGTGGTGTAACTTCACCAGAAAATTCTTTGTTAACCTTGACCAAAAAACTAAAAGACACAGATCCCATTATTGATGATTTATAAATAGCTCTATGGGATCTGGTTGTTTCAATTTGATCATTAATAAAAAGTTGGATAAACCTTGGATAAAGCAAAGATTTTCCTTTTTCTTTGATACTCAAAACAATGCCCTCAAAAATCATGTTTGAAAAATTAAATGGGTCTCCTGTGCTTAAACAAATCATAGCAGATGCTATGGTTGCATTAATCTCATTCCACCCAGTTGTTTTAGGACTCAAACAATGCAATAAAGTATGGGCTAAAAATTTCCATGGAGTATAAAAAAGACCTTTTGAAATTTTAAGCTATTGTCTTTCTTTTGATAACCCAGTTCTGCCAAACCATTAAAAAGCTCATTCCTTGCAAGACACTTTGTTCCTTCTTCATCATCAAAGAGCAAAGTTGTTCTAATAGAGGCTTCAGAAATGATTACTTTTTGATCATCAACAAATGCCCTCACACAAAGTTCCCCCTTCAGAGTTATAACTTTTGCAGTATGCCAAAATTGTTTGATGTGAGCAGCATAGATGGTAGGATTCACAGTTAATGCATACTTAAGAGATGTAGCATTTAGAAAGTTTGCCATTTCTATGAATTCAGAAGGTATAACATCTGTGTCAAGTTCTGCCACAATGTTATGACTTTTTGCCCATGTTCGATCGATGTCCATGATTTAGGGTTCTTGAGATTTGGGGATTTTGAATTTGGATGATAATGGAGAGTGGGTTGGTTTCTAAACTGCAATTCGTGGTTATTGTGTAGAGAAAAAGTGATTCAATTAGGTTATAAACTGCTTAGTGGAAGTTACATAACCGTCATTCAACTTTAAATTGTAGCAGCAGACACCCAGCAGCAGAGTCATATAACTAGCAGTAGAGTTGACTACTGCTTATGAACCCAAGCAGTAGTTTGACTTTACTTAGACAAAAAGTCAAGAATCGAATCAAATCTCTTCAATAAGAGGCAGTTACCAAAAATTGAATTCCAATCACCAACTCCTCATTAATTACCATAACACCCAATTGATCCTCAATAAAAGGGGATCAAATCCAATTGATATTCCAAGTAAACCCTAATCACTTCCAAAAACACCACAAAACATAATCAATAACCTCAATCTTTTCCAAAACAAGCACAATGTCTAACAATAGAGAAAGAATCAACATCTCCTCAGATTCTTCAGACTCAGAGTCAAATAATCCACCCTTTGCACCATATCTTCCACCATATCGACCACCCAAATGTGGTAGACGAACTAAGGAACAAGCCCGGAAGTTCAAGCATGACATCAATGCAAAATACCTTCTTTTTCATAGAGATTACCAGTCACCAAATCCATCACATCCACCACAAGCACCACAACCAACTCATCCATTACAAGGACCACACATGACCTCCTCATTGGCTCAAGAAATCCCAAAAGCTTTGGTAAAAGCTTTGAGAAAGCATTTGGAGTTTTTGCAAGCAGAACCATCATAGCCAGAGGCACCAGTTCCTCCTCCTAAGACCCAAGCAGAAGCACCAGTTCCTCCACAACCATCAGCATCAGTTCCTCCTCCTCACACTCAATCTTCACAAGCAGAACGACCTTCTGAATCACATGGAGTTGTGATAGGCCTAGTTTGTCCAAGAGTGTGGGATATGGCAACTCAGTCCATGGGAAGAAACAGAACCATGCCAGATTCCCAATCCTTGAGAGATGCTCTTGCCAATGTTGCCCAAGAACAAGAGAAAAGAGACTCCAAGGCCAAAGGAAAACGTCCCATGTAATAGGTGTTAGGGTTGTGTGAATGTTTTCTTTTGTGTTTTGAAAGCTTGTAGTAATCATCTTTTGCTTGATGATGTCTTTGGAATAACTTGTAATGAACATCCTTTGAATAATTAATGAAGTATCTCTGTTCTTCTTTAACTTCAGTGCAATCTTTGAATGTACATTAGCTCTAAAGAACATCATTAACACTTGAACTTTCCCTGCAAAAGATTAGTCCAAAACACAAACACAAACAAAACACTATACTGCTAAGTCATACTCTAGCAGTAGAGTATAAATAGAACCATGCCAGATTCCCAATCCTTGAGAGATGATCTTGCCAATGTTGCCCAATAACAAGAGAAGAGAGACTGCAGGGCCAAAGGAAAACGCCCCATGTAATAGGTGTTAGGGTTGTGTGAATGTTTCTTTTGTGTTTTGAAAGCTTGTAGTAATCATCTTTTGCTTGATGATGTCTTTGGAATAACTTGTAATGAACATCCTTTGAATAATTAATGAAGTATCTCTGTTCTTCTTTAACTTCAGTGCAATCTTTTAATGTACATTAGCTTTAAAGAACAGCATTAACACTTGAACTTTCCCTGCAAAAGATTAGTCCAAAACACAAACACAAACAGAGCACTATACTGCTAAGTCATACTCTAGCAGTAGAGTAGAGTATGAGCAGCAGAGTAGAATCAGCAGTAGAAACAACCTTGTTAGACCAATAACAGTGCAAAATACTTTTACAAAACTTTACAAAAACACAATGAGATAAGTTTTTCAAAGATTTCTCATACCAATACTTGCAACTAAAAACTGAAATCTACCTACATCAAAGTGTTTAGTAAGTAGATCAGCAACATTTAGATCAGTATGAATTTTAACAACTTGAATTAATTTCTTTTCATAGCAATCTCTGATAAAACGATGTCTTATCTCAATATGTTTTGTTTTAGAATGAAAAACAGTATTTTTGATGATGCACAATGTACTGTTATTGTCTATGAAAATTTTGGTGTTCATAAAATTGTACCCATAGTCCAGCAATTGGTTTTGCATCCAAAGTACTTGACCACAACAACTTGAAGCAGCCACATACTCTGCTTCTGTTGAAGAGTTTGCCACCACAGTTTGTTTCTTACATTGCCATGACACCAATCTGCTTCCCAGAAATTGACAACCTCCTATTGTGGATTTCCTATCCAAGCTAGCCCCAGCATAATCACTGTCTGAGTATGCTTCCAAATGAAATGGTGAATCTTTAGGATACCAAAGCCCCAATTTGGGTTGATACCTTAAGTATCTAAAGATTCTCTTCACAGCATTAAGATGTGATTCTTTGGGATTGACTTGATATCTTGCACAAGCACATACAGAAAACATAATATCTGGTCTTGAAGCTGTAAGGTACATCAAAGAACCAATCATAGACCTGTACAAGTGCACATCCACCTCTTTGCGATACTCATCATTCATCAATGGCTTATCTTTCTCATGAGTTGTCTTTGCAGGCTTGGCATCTTCAAATCCAAACTTCTTTAAAATGTCAGCCACATACTTATCTTGGCTGATGAATATACCATCATGCAGTTGTTTCACTTGCAAGCCCAAGAAAAATGTAAGTTCACCCATGGAACTCATAGAAAATTTATTCTTCATGATCTTCTCAAACTCCTCACACATAGCTTTGCTTGTAGAACCAAAAATGATATCATCTACATATACTTGAACCAGCAAAATATCACCTTTGTTCTTCTTAATGAATAAGGTTTTATCAATTTTACCCTTCTCATATCCACAATCCAGCAAATAAGTTGATAACTTTTCATACCATGCTCTGGGAGCTTGATGCAATCCATATAGTGCTTTCTCAACCTTGTAAACTTTGTCAGGAAAATCTGGATCTTCAAAACCAGGTGGTTGTGTCACATAAACTTCTTCCTTGATTTCCCCATACAGAAAAGCACTTTTAACATCCATTTGATATACAACAAAATCTTTGTATGAAGCATAAGCCAAAAACAATCTTATGGCCTCAATTCTTGCCACTGGTGCATACACTTCATCATAATCAATACCTTCTTGTTGTGTGTATCCTTGAGCAACCAACCTTGCTTTGTTTCTGATCACAATTCCTCTTTCATCTCTTTTACACCTAAAAACCCATTTAGTACCAATTGCCCTTTTTCCATTAGGCAAATCCACCAAGGTCCAAACTTCTTGTAATCTGAATTGAAGAAGCTCTTCTTGCATGGCTTCTACCCAGCTTGAATCTTGTAATGCTTTATAGGCATTTTTGGGTTCAACTTGTGATAGGAAACAAGCAAATAGACAGTTTTGCAGATCTTTATGACTGTTTCTTTGATGAAGAGATCTTGCAAAGAAAGCTTTGTGTAAGATATCTTTTTGCTCTTTAGTCATCCTCCTAGTTTGCACAGTTGATGATGGATCACCCAAAATGTTTTCTTTGGGGTGAACTTTGTGAACTCTTGTAGTTTTGGTTGGACTAACTGGAATACTAGATTCCAAATTAGTAACATCTGCTTCAGCTCCAAAGATTTTAGGATCAAGAGCCTCATCATCAGTATCAGCATAGATTTCTGTCAAACCAGGTGTAGTGGAATCATCAGGGTATGTTGAATCAGCAAGAGATGTACCCTGTGAATCAAAAGTTGGAAACTTGTGTGTAGCAGTAGTGTTGCTAGGTCCAGCAGCAGAGTGTTCATTAGCAGTAGAGTTATGAAGACTGCTGCTAGAAGTAGTTTCCTTAGGTTTTTCCACCACTTCATCAACTTTTGGTTCTTCCTCACTTCCTTTGGGAGAATCTTGGACAACATCATCTTGTGAACTCCTTTCCTCCTGTGTAGGAGAAATATTTGGTCCAAGCCTCAATTTTTCAATCAACACAAACTCCTTTTGGGAATCAGCTTCCTTAGCAGCAGAGTCATTTGATTGATTACCTGCAAGAGAGTTAGTATCCATTCCTGCAAACACTGGATCATAATTCATGGTTTTGGTTAGCATATCAATATCAAATAACCATTCTGGTCCAGTTCCTGCACTATTGATTTTATTCTCATCAAAGTCAATATGCAGGTTTTCTTCCACAAATCTAGTTCTTTTATTGTATACTCTATAAGCTTTACTATTAACAGAGTATCCAACAAAGTAACCTTCATCAGCCTTTTCATCAAACTTGCCTAATTGGTCTTTGGTATTTAAGATGGTAATAGGACACCCAAATGGTCTAAAGAATGCTATCATTGGCTTTTTACCATGAAATAATTCATAAGGGGTCTTATTATGAGGCTTAACTACCTTGCTCCTATTTTGCACAAAGCAGGCAGTGTTCACTGCTTCAGCCCAAAAAGGTATAGGTAATTTTGAATCTGACAACATAGTCCTAGCAGCCTCAATCAATGTTCTATTTCTCCTCTCAGCTACACCATTTTGTTGAGGAGTTCTAGCAACACTGTACTGTCTTAAAATACCCTTACCCACACAGAACTGATTCATTGTATGATTCTTAAACTCAGTTCCATTGTCACACCTTATTATCTTTACCTTGTGATTTATTAGGTTTTCTATTCTAGTTATGAACTCCTTAAGAATTTCAGGTGTTTCATCTTTAGTAGCTAGAAAGAATACCCAAGTAAACCTACTGAAATCATCTGTGACAACTAGACAAAATTGCTTCTTATTCAGACTTTTCACAAAAACAGGTCCAAATAAATCCATATGAAGCAAATGCAAAGGCTCATCAATAGTATTCACAACTTTGGACTTAAAAGATACTCTGTGTTGTTTACCCTTTTTACAGGCAACACAGGTTTCATCATTTTCAAAAACCTTTGAAGGTAACCCTCTCACAAGATTACTTTTTACCAATTTATTCATGGTTTTGAAATTTAAGTGTCCAAGTCTCCTATGCCATAATTTGGATTCATCAAAGGTGGCTTTAGCAAAAAGACAAGTTACATCTCTTCTAGGAACTATGTTCTTTATATGATCACTGTATATGTTGTCATTTCTTGGAACTTTGAGTACCACATACTTGTCATCTGGTAACTTAAAGTCAGAAGAAAGGACAAGACATTCAGTGTCAGTAAAAAGAACAAAATTCCTTTTGTCACACATTTGTGAAACACTAAAGAGATTAAACTTAAGTCCTTTAACTAACATCACATTTTCAAAATTCAAATTTCCTGTTTTTATAGTACCAATACCAACAATTTTTCCACCTGTAGGATCATTACCAAAAGCAACACATCCACCATCAATAGGCACAAAATCTTCAAGTTGGGATATGTCACCAGTCATATGTCCAGAGCATCCACTATCCACAATTCCTTGGTCTTTTAGCTTGTCTTGTAGATTGCCCTGCACATAAAGTAGAGAAATTAGTTTCTCTTTTTGACCCAAGCCATTACTGACTTGGATCTGCCTTGTGCATCAACATAGTTATATTTAGTAAGATCCATTGATGCACTGTTGTTGTTGGAAACTTGAGTTAAAGCATTTGATTTTGGTTTCCAACTCCAACAAGCTGAGGCCTTTACAGCATAAAAATGATTTCCAACAACTGTATTTGGTAACTTTTTAGACACAGCAGTAGAGTAAATTGCCTGAGCAGCAGAGTTTACTCTTGAAGTAGCAGCAGACCCAGTTGTTTTATTTTGAAAAGGCCTTTTTGGTTGAGCAGTCACAATAGATCTAGTAGCACCAGATCTCAGTAACACTGCCCTTGGAACCATATTTCTTTTGGGAGGTAAGTGATCCCTTTTTGAAAAGTTTTGGTGATTCACTCTTTTGTATTGGTTCCAAACTGGTTTTTGATAGTTAGCACAATTTGCTTTAAGATGCTCAAAACTACCATAGTTATAACATGCCTTCTTTTTAAGATGAAAATCATTTCCTAATCTGTTTGAGACTAGGCCATTGAAGTTTCTTTGGTTTCCCCTAGGCTTGTTATTGAACCTTTTCATATGATCTCTAGGTATCTCTTGGTACTCAACAACCTTTTTAGACAAAGCATGACCTAACACAGGTTTTAGAAACTTATCCTGATTAATATTAGGCTTGACAACTTGGGGAATCTCTTCCTTTTTAGCACACTGTGTTAGCCTAGCATCACTCTTTGACACATTAGAACTTTGTGTTGACCTAGTGGTTGGCTCATGTAATTCATCTTCACTATCTGACACCCAATCTTCAATGATTGGTGCATCAGAATTCATTTTTGCAACCTCTAGTATAACACTAAGTGACTTACTAAATTCTCCTGCAGATTTTATAAGCCCTTCAACATCTACAAATGACAGTTCTTTCCCTGGTGGTGCAAGTGCACTTTTCATGGGAGGTGGAACCTCATTGTATCCTATGCCACTATTCTTTCTCATCAGTTGACATTCAATTATGTTTTTATCATGTTCATCAAGTATAGAAGTAGCATACTTTTGTTTATTGACTCTAATAATGTGCTTATCTTTTTCCTCAATTGCTAAATCTCTAGCTTTTTCAGCCTCAACTAACTTTCTTTTAAGCATTTCTATTTCAGCATTTTTAATCTCAATTTCTCCATCCTGTATGTTCAACCTATCAACATACTCAATCTCACATTCTTTCATATAGTCAAGTTTCCTTTCAACATTTTCAATGCCTACTTTATATCCTATGTTATCAAGTCTCAGAAACTCAACTTCTTTTATCAAATTCTCATTCCTAGCTTTAAGTTCTTCTATAGTGTCAGCACATGATTTAAAAGAACAAGAAGATTCATTAGATTCATGTGATACCTCAAAATCTGAGCCAGATGATGAAGAAGCATAAGCCATTAGAGCAAAGTTATGCCCTGTAGTTGTCACTGCAAGCAAGCCATGGTTTGGTTCTTCTTGTGCCAAGTCACTCCAGTCATAATCTCCCAAACCATCACAAGACACCAAAGCAGTAGATGGCTTTGACTCTTCTGTAGCCTTCTTGGTTGTGTCAACATTCTTCTTGGGAGCTCTGCATTCTCTGGCAAAATGTCCTTTCCTATTGTAGTTGAAGCACTCCATCTTTGACTTGTCAAAACCCATGTTTCCCTGTGGATTATACTTAAGTTGCCTTCCAGTTCTTTTCAAGAACTTTCTTGCCCTTAAAGTCAGCATAGCCATTTGCCACTTCATATCAATTTCTTCCAGATCATCAGAATCAATGTGATCAGCATCTTGGTTTAGAACTTGAGTAGCTGTGGTGAGATCAGCCAATAATGCACAAAGAGCAGCATCACTTGCAGTATCAAAGTTATTAGAACTAGCAGCAGAGATACTAGTGCTAACAGTAGAGACACCATAAGCAGCAGAGTGACCCTCTAATGAAGTATTGCCTTTGGTAGAAACAAAAGCAATATTTTGAGCTGCTGATGATGAAGTAGACGAATTTGATGCACCCTTCAACTCAGTTTCATAAGCCTTCAAGTTGTTGTATAGATCATCCAAGCTCATTGTATCAAAATCAGCTTTGTTTCTCCACACAACAGTTTGCATGCTCCATTCAGGTGAAAGGCTTCTAATAAATTTGAGATTTGTATCTTCTTGAGGGACAATGTATCCAAGAAGCTTTAAATGACTTACAAGCTTTTGGAGTCTGTTGTAAGTACCATCAAGATTTTCTCCACTGATAGAAGTGAAGTTCTCAAATTGATGCTTCAAAGCATTCTTCCTAGCCTTCTTAGTGGCATCATTGCCACCAAATCTTGTTTCTATAGCTTCCATAAGCTCCTTAGCAGTATCAATGGGTTCAAAGTCAACCTGAAATTCATTAGGTAATCCCATCAGGAGAATACTATGAGCTTTTATCTCCAATTTCATGAGATCATCAGCTTCCTTTCCCTTGATTCCAACTTCCTTGCCATCAACAGTCACTGAAGTTTTAGTACCTTTGACAATAGCATCCCACATCTTGTAGTCAATCATCCGGATGTATTGCCTCATCCTCATCTTCCATATCTCATACTCACCTTGCTTCAGCATAGGAACCTTGGAGGCAGTAACCATATGAGTTTCATCACCCATTGCTTCAGATGTGTTAACAGACAGAACTTGAGAGAATGTTTGAGTTCTTCTTGATCACAGCTTCTAGATCACAAGCTCTGATACCACTTGTTGATCCCAGTTGAGCAATTGATCTAGTATTATTATCTTAGATAAACCAAGACAACAATGTATAGAAGCTGACTTGTTACAAACTTAATCAATATGCGGAATTTATTGATTAACTTAAGAGGAACACAAACACAATGATATCACCAATTAAACACTTCAATATATTGAATACGAGCACCCTGAATAGTACTAGGGTTTTGCAACCTTGAAGTGAATACAATATTCGTACATAATATCTATACTATAAATACAAATATTCGTACATAATCTTATCACACAAGTAGCAGAGTCTCAGCAGTATACTTCCAGCAGCAGAGTCTCAGCAGTAGTCTTGTCTAGCAGTAGAGATTTTACACTTAGCAGTAGACTTGACTGACTAGCAGCAGTCTTGTAACCAGAAGTAGAGTTACTTCAAAACCCAACATAAGATCATCCCAAGTTGAGGTAGATCCTGTGGGTAAACGCTCAAGCTAGTTACTAGCTTGGTCACGTAGAGAGAATTAGAAGAAACGCGATCACGTCGTCTCCTGAGTAGCAACATCAAGGTCAACGGAACCAACAATGTTAAGAAAATCCAAGAGATGTTGGTTTGGATCTTTAGTACGAAGTCCATGGAATGCACATCCGTTTGCACCAACTGTATGGTGCCGGGTCACAAAGGAGACACATTGGCTCTTTGGGATAGCTCGATGGTGTTTCCAAAGTCTTGGTGGCTCGATTTGGAGTACTCACCTAGAGTACGGGCTGAAGGTGGGTGTTGGTATGGTTGTTCTTGGTGGAGTTGCTCTTGGTGTTGTTGATGTTGGTGTGCTTGGTCAAGGGGTTCAAAGACGTCTTCATTCACCATGATGGCAAGTAAAGAGAATTATGAAACAAAGGGAAGAAAGAGAAAGATAGACTAGAAGGAAGCTAATAAAAAAGAAAATAAAAATCTCACTTGATAGGAATTTAGTAAGTAGACCTAAACGAGATAGAAATCGAAACCTATACTATTCCTCGGAAGCGACGCCAAAAAACTTGATGCGGCGGTTGTAAGACCTCCTCAAAAGTTTTACAATCCTCCTAGGCAGTGTACCTAACTGTTGTAGTGTAGTATAGGAAAGACACGGGGGGATTAATCGTTCTCTAGGAGAATAGTGTAAGTGAAGGCCAAAGTGTATGTCGAGATAAGTCTAAAAGTGAGGGATGATTCTTTTAGTATTTTTATGTTTTATGAAAAACAAATTAAATCCTCGGGGTTTGAAAAGTAGGCAGTTTAACTACTATTTAATTAAAAACCAAAACTAACAATTATAATGAAGAAAATAAAAGTGGTAACTCTTATAATGAACAAAACGCGTTTACTTAGATTTCCTTACTCCCTAGTTATCTCCTATTGATTTGTCGAATTGTCACATCCTTGTTTTAATCGAAGCGTAGCATTCCTTAATATTGGACGTGGGTAGGTTCCGAAGTCCCCAACTCTATGAACATATAAGTGCCCCTAAAAACCTTGAAGTCATTTAAGTTTTCCAGGATCTACTAGCCGCAATTCACGCAATAAATACAATGAGAAAAACCAATAATGCACTCTATGGTTGTGTTTAGTAAGACGTTCAAGCTATCACATATAAGAGAAAAGCCAGCTTTCCTACGCCTAACATGAGGCAATCAATTAAACAAGACACGACAAACCAATGATCAATAACTAGGTTTCATTAGATATAAGCAAACAATAAATAAATCTAGCCTAACATGTTAAAGCTAGGAAAAGAAAGGCAAATAATCAAACAACACATAGACATATATAATGATTAATAACTTATATTCAATTAAACATGGGTGAAAAAGGCTGAAAAAGCCTTACAAAAGCTTTAAAAATTGTCTAGGGTTTACACTAGTACAAAAATGGCCTTTCGTCATACCTGGTCGATTTCAAATGGTCACACTGTAACATATTTACGTCACTAAATATATGAAAATAAAATAAACAGCCACACTCTATCCGACTTGTGTGACCATTTCAGAAGATATATGTCACACATTTGTGTATTTATGTGACTAGAGGGTAAATGGTAAATATTTCGATCATTTAGTCACGTTTAATTTGGGAGGTGTGACCGATACAAATCAGCTTTAAACATTAGTCACACTACAGATATACATATGTGACAAATATATGTCACACAATTGAATAGAGTGACCAAAATAGATATATGGTCACATGAAGTAATTGTGTATGTGGCTAAATTATAAAGTCAAGTTTGTCACACGTTATTTAAACGTGACTGCTATTCTTTGCTAAATACTTAGCCACATATGAATTTGAAATGTGTGACAACTAAAAAGTAAGTTTGAAGCATTAGTCACAATATGCATTTAAAAGTGACAAATATATGTCGCACACTTGAAGAGTGTGTCCAAATGTCCTATATGGTCACACGAAACCATAGAAACATGATTAAGTGTAACGAAAATTCGATACATATGGTCACGTAAGTTGTGGAAAACTAGAAGGGAGGGTCGAATAGTTTTACGTCTTCTTCGATTTATAAAACTTGGTTTCAAAATATTAATTCGGGTCTTATTGAATTGTTTGTTTGAAAAGCCTTTGATTAGAGTTAAGTATAAAAACAACTATATGATCTTATATGTGTGTCCTTTTAGGTTTATTATAAAAACTATGTTTAAGAAAACTTAGTTTAGTTTTAAAGTCTTGTTTACTCTTAAAACTTTGATTCGATCTCATGTGAACTCAAGTCTTGAACAATATGAACAACTATATCTAGGTATGAAAAATAATAACGATGTAAGCTACGTATGTAAAATCAACACATGCATAATATAAACAATTATAGCTATATACGAGATATAAGTAAGTAAGCTAAGTAATAAGTTAGAGTTGGAAAGATCTAACCGCAAGACAAAGGATTTATAGTGGTTCGGCTACAAGGAGACCTTCCTTGCCCTACTCCACTCCCCGAGTCACCTACTTGAGAGTTTTCTTCACTATGTCAACAAGCTCCCTCATGGCGGAGAAAACCTTACACAACTTTTGCTTACACCAATTAATGACAATAAGCTAAATGTCGGGTTCTAATTGTAGCTAGAACCAATCTCACACCACTACAAAACTTGGCACGACTTCTACACAACTTGTACACACCACAACTTCTTCACTACTTCACACCACTTCACTACTACACTACTTCTTCTTCTCTACACAA
This sequence comes from Artemisia annua, assembly GCA_014162995.1. Taxonomy (NCBI): domain Eukaryota; kingdom Viridiplantae; phylum Streptophyta; class Magnoliopsida; order Asterales; family Asteraceae; genus Artemisia; species Artemisia annua. Next base: position 170,083 of record LBNU01024599.1, on the reverse strand, counting down.
CTTCTACTTTACCTAGATCTACTTATTACAAGCACAACACAACTTCACAAATGATTTACACAATATACAATACTAATCTACAATACTTCTTAAACTTGATGTTGAAGGAGTATTCTTCTTTTGCACTTTGGATGAGGAAGGATGAGGAGGGATTGAATCACTTGAATCAAAGATTAATAATCTTATGATCAAAGGGATTAGAAAGATGTTTAGAGAGAATTGGATCTGAAAATTTTCGTGCAAAAAGTGAGGAAAAATACCAGGTTTGAGGTGGTATTTATAGGGAATCAATTCTGACAGGAGGAGCGTGCCGACCCCCTTAATTGGTGGCCGGCCCCCTTAAAATTAAGGGGGCCGCCCTCCTGTAACGGCCTGAAAATTTGTCTTTTAGTGGGGAAAGTTTATTTGGTGAAAAACTAACTGATTTTGATTAAAAATTTGAATTCATATATTTATTATGAATTAAGCATTTTCCTTTATTACCAAAAATATTTTTCAAAGATATATAATAAGTTTATTTAAATTTATAAACTTTGTAATATTTAAATAAACATCCCTTTGATCATAAAATGTATTAGTTACTTGTTTATTCATACCTTAATTGATTTTGTTGGATGAAATGATATAAGCTTGCTAAATACTTGTTTACGTATTAATTTGGCGTTTAATGTTTTTGTATTTTGTGATCGTCAAAACTTAGGGATATCGAAAAATATTAATAACGTTTTTATACATTATTTATATCAACAATCTCCCCCTTTTTGATGATTACAAAATCTAAACTCATTAAACTAAAAATTAATATATATAAAAGTTTTTAGTATGAGTTTATATCACTTCTCCCCCTTTTTGTTAGCATCAAAAAGATTATCCCGACGAATGTATAGCTCCCCCTTGAAGTATACGCCCCCTCGTTTTGAGGTCATAAAAAAATCGAGATATGGAATGCTTGCAAAAATATTTAGAGCACAAGCAATATATATATGATGCATAGAACAAATATAAGAGAACTATAAAGAGTGCATTTAACAAGAGGCATTCATTAATAGAACCATTTAAATAGATTGTGTTGAAAACATAATCATTAATACATAAGCATATATATATGCTTTTCTAGCAAATTACACTAGATAATACTAAGTTGCCAACTTGAGGTTTCTTGGACTTGCTTGGAACACAAAAGGTTTGTGGGGATTTTATTTGAAGATGGGAAGCATGGTAGTTGGATTTAGTGGAGATAGATTTTTGTGGGAATG
>LBNU01024599.1:119178-140412 GCA_014162995.1 Artemisia annua | reverse complement strand
TCTTGTGAACTATCATAATGCTAGAGTACTATTTAATTCAAGAGCAGATAAGAGTTTTGTGTCAAAGAACAAGAGACTGTAACAGGAACTGTGTTGGAAGCTATAGATCGAGAACTTGAAGAGATCAGCGCTAATAATTATACTCTTAAATGTGCAAACCAGGAATCTCAGGCCAGAGAAAGGGGTAGGGACCAGACTATCGAAACCACGTCCGCTATGATCCGAGAACTCCAACGTCGTATAATGAACAAACTTACAATAAAGAATTGGTACCCCTTACCCAAAATCGACGACCTATTTGATCAGTTACGAGAATCGAGTGTATACTCGAAAATTGATTTAAGGTCGGGATATCACCAACTAAGAGTTAGGGAAGAAGATATTCCCAAAATTGCATTCCAAACACGTTATGGACTCTATAAATTTCAAGTGATGTCATTTGGTCTGACCAACGCACCAATAATTTTCATAGACCTAATGAACCGAGTATGCAAATCTTACTTATGTAAGTTTATGATAGTATTCATCGACGACATTTTGATTTACTCACACAACAATGAAGAACATGCCTAACACTTGGAGATTATCTTGGAACTACTCACAAAAAAAAAGAGTTGTACACTAAGCTCTCGAAGTGCGACTTTTGGATTCGCACTGTGCAATTTCTAGAACACGTCATAAATAGTCAAAGTATTCATGTAGATCCTGCAAGGATAGACACCTTTAAAGGTTGGGCATCTCCTACAAACCTCACGGAGATACATCAATTTTTAGGTCCTACAGGTTACTACCGAAGGTTTAGTAAAGGTTTCTCCAAAAATCTCAAAACCTTTGACCAAGTTGACTCAGAAGACTGAAAAGTATACCTAGGAAGAGAAAGGGAAATCGACTTCCCAGCTGTTGAAGCAGAAGCTTTGCGAAGCACCAATACTAACACTCCTTGAAGGAAGTAAAGACTTCATAGTATATTGTGACGCTTCACACCACGAATTCGGAACAGTTTTGATGCAAAGAAGCAAGGTAATAGCTTATGCATCCCGACGACTGAAGAAACATAAGAAAAACTACGCGACTCATGATTTGGAATAAAGAGCAGTAATATTCGCTCTTAAGATATGGAGACACTACCTATATAGCTTAACCGTACCATGTTCATTGGTCATAAGAGCCTCCAACATATTTTTGATCAAAAGGAAATTGAACTTGAGACAACGCCGTTGGCTAGGACTACTTAGTAACTATAATTGTGAAATTCGCTATCATCCCGGAAAGGCCAATGTAGTAGCAGATACGTTAAGCCGAAAGAAATGATTGAAACCTCGCAGGGTTAGATCATTAGGGATGACTATTTGTTCGCCCCCTTCCATCACAATTTCTTACCTCTCAAAGCGAAGCTCTTGAAGAAGAGAACCAACCTAAGGAAAAGATTTATGGAATGCCCGAAAACAAGAATAGTTTCTTGAAAAGATCCGATGGAATGCTTTGTTTTAAAAGACAGAAACTGGGTTCCACTCTTGGAGGTATTCGTGATCTCATTATGCATGAGTCTCACAAGTCAAAATGCTTACACCCAGATTCCGACAAAACGTACCAGGATCTAAAGAAATTTTATTGATAGCCAAACATGAAAAGCTGACATCGCAGAGTATGTTAGACATGTTCGAGAGTAATGACGGAATACCGGAAACCGTCAGGATTACTCATACAACCCGAACTTCCGATATGGAAATGAGAACGTATTACTACGGACTTTATCACCAACTGCCTAAAAACTCAACCGGATTTGACACGATCTAGGTCATCATTAATCGTTTGATCCAAATCCACTCGTTTCCTGCCTATTAAGGAAACCAATGAGATAAATACACTCGCTCAGTCGTATTTGAAAGAAATAGTTTCACGGCATGGAGTGCCGATTTCCATTAAATCAGATTGTGACGGTCGTATTCACATCTCATTTTTGGGAATCCTTGCAAAAAGCCTTAGGAACGAAACTGTATATGAGCACAGCACATCACCCTCAAACCAATGGGCAAAGTGAGAGAACTATCCAAACCTTGGATGACATGCTCCGAGCATGTGTCATTGACTTCGGAAAAGATTAGGATAAACACTTGCCGTTAATTGAATTCTCATATAACAACCGTTATCATGCCAACTTAAAGGCAACACCATTCGAAGCACTTTATGGTCGAAAGTACAGATCGCCCGTTTATTGGGCAGAAGTGGAAAAGTTAAATCCACGATATATCGGTCTATTCAAAATCCTGGAAAGGATAAGACCCGTAGCATATAAACTCGAGATACCGGAAGAACTTAGTAAACTCATAACACCATCTGTTCCATATTATTCACTTCATCTACTTTAATTATCATTTTTGACATGGCCAAAATCCATTACAACACATAGAATTATAACAACTAGACTGGACATCATACGAGTCGATTGGTCCAGGCATTGCATTATTACTCGTATTATACATAGCCTGATCACCTATGTCTAATTTAGGAAGAATCATGCAATGAAGGGAACAGTAGTCTCTGAGATAAAAGTAAGTTATGCTTGAAATATGGATTTCTAGGGAACGCGAGAATCAGATTCACACCAAGTACTCACATCTCTTTTCATAGACACCCCTGGCAACCATCTTAAACTGAAATTCCGGGACGGAATTCACTGTAAGGGGTATGTATTTTAGCCTCTCGTAATTTCCCGTATGATTAGTAAATAAATAAATACGAGTAAATGAATATTACGATATATAAATGCCATTTTTACGGGTAACAAATTTTTTTTTGTTATACATGACGTATTATGTGAATCACTATGACATTTGTGAATGACCAATTGCCTAGGAACGATGCTTACACATGAACCTTGATAGTCTAATATCGTGAATATATTTTAAAACGTTTATATTTTATAAATATACGTTTCGTTTAATATCCGTACACTATTTATATATTTCCCGAGCCTACGAAAATTCCCGAGATTACTCACTAATATTATTGGACCGTAACTCGACTCTCGAAACTTGCTATGTGGGATCCCATGACCCATTGGGCCTGAATTAAAACCAACTGCAACCAAACGGACCCTTAATTTTGTTTTGTTTTTCTGCTGGGCCGAAACACAAGCCAAACCCCACCGAGCCCAACAGCANATACGTTAAGCCGAAAGAAATAATTGAAACCTCGCAGGGTTAGATCATTAGGGATGACTATTTGTTCGCCCCCCTTCCATCACAATTTCTTACCGCTCAAAGCGAAGCTCTTGAAGAAGAGAACCAACTTAAGGAAGAGATTTACGAAATGCCCGAAAACAAGAATGGTTTCTCGAAAAGATCCGATGGAATACTTTGTTTTAAAGCTGGGTTCCACTCTTTGGAGGTATTCGTGATCTCATTATGCATGAGTCTCACAAGTCAAAATGCTCCATACACCCAGATTCCGACAAAATGTACCAGGATCTAAAGAAATTTTATTGGTAGCCAAACATGAAAAGCTGACATCGCAGCGTATGTTAGACATGTTCGAGAGTAATGACGGAATACCGGAAACCGTCATGATTACTCATACAACCCGAACTTCCAATATGGAAATGAGAACGTATTACTATGGACTTTATCACCAACTGCCTAGAACCTCAATTGGTTACGATACGATTCGAGTTATCATTGATCGTTTGACCAAATCCGCTCATTTTCCGCTTATTAAGGAAACCGATGAAACAAAACACCTCGCTCAGTTGTACTTAAAAGAAATAGTCTCACGGCTTGGAGTGCCGATTTACATTATATCGGATTGTGACGGTCATTTCACATCTCATTTTTGAAAATCCTTGCAAAAAGCCTTAAGAACGAAACTGGATATGAGCACAACATATCACCCTCAAACCGATTGGCAAAGTGAGAGAACAATCAAAAACCTTGGAGGACATGCTCCGAGCATGTGTCATTGACTTCGGAAAAGGTTAGGATAAACACTTGCCGTTAGTTAAATTCTCATATAACAACCGTTATCATGCCAGCATAAAGGAAACACCATTCGAAGCACTTTATGGTCGAAAGTGCAAATCGCCCGTTTATTGGGCAGAAGTGGGGAAGTATAACTCACCAGACCAGACCTCGTACATTAAACCCACGATATATCGGTCCATTCAAAATCCTAGAAAGAATAGGATCCGAACTACCGGAAGAACTTAGTCGAATTAATAACACTTTTCATGTGCCAAACCTTAATAAGTGCTTATTAGATAAATCTCTTGTCATTTCGTTGAAAGAGATACAAATCAACACTTATTTTCGCCAAGGAACCAATAGAAATCATTGATAAAGTCTAAACAACGCAACAGATGGATAAGATTTAGAAATCAACTATCCTACTTCCTTATGCACTTGGTTGTACCAAGTTTGTGTCGCCTCTAAATGTCGCCTTTTCATGGCACCGGTCTACTATATGTTCATTAAGTGACTTAATGAGATGTTGTCTCATCTACGGTACCATCTGTTCCATATTATTCACTTCATCTACTTTAATTATCATTTTTGGCATGGCCAAAATCCATTCGAACATCGAGAATTATAACAACTAGACTGGACATCATACGAGTCGATTGGTCCAAGCATTGCATTATTACTCGTAAATTATACATAGCCTGATCACCTATGTTTAATTTAGGAAGAATCATGCAATGAAGGGGACAATAGTCTCTGGGATAAGAGCAAGTTATGCTTGAAATATGGATTTCTAAGGAACGCGAAAATCAGATTCGCACCAAGTACTAACATCTCTTTTCATAGACACCCCTGGCAACTACCTTAAACTGGAATTCCGGGACGGAATTCACTGTAAGGGGTATGTACTGTAGCCTATCGTAATTTCCCGTACGATTAGTAAATAATAAATATGAATAAATGAGTATTACGTTATTTAAATACCATTTTTGCGGGTAACAATTTTTTTTTTATTATGCATGACGTATTACGTGAACCACTATAATAATTGTGAATGATCATTTGCCTAGGAACGATGCTTACANAACCAAATACCAAGGGTAGAAGAGTAGAAAAAGGTAATTTGGTAGGGGTAGAAAGGGTATTCCTCACATGGCATAAAAGAGAAGAGAATATGCCATGGGATATTCCTCTATAGGGAAGAGTGTAAGAGGTTGGGTTAAGAGGTAACCATGGTTAGGTTAGAAGTGTGTAGAGAATAAACCATGGTTAGGTTAAAGGGTATATCCAAAGGAATATTCCATCCTTGGTGTGGTTAAGAGTTAACCATGGTTGGGTGAGAATGTGTGTGTGTAGAAAACTAACCATAGTTAGGTTAGATGAACCATGGTTGGGTTAAGAGAGAATATCCAAGGGAATATTCCTTCCTTGGAGAGAAAGTGTGGATGTTGGTGAAAAGGTTGGGATGTGAAAGGGTGTAAGGAATATAAGAGTTGGATTGTGTGTGTGTAAGGGAATATGTAAGTATGGATGTGATGGGTAGCCTTGTGTGTGTAGAGAGTGAGATGGTTGTGAGTAGTGTGTGTAAATTTGAATGTAAAGTTGTTGGGAGTATAAGATATGTGTTGTAAGGATGAGATGTTTATTGGGAGTGAGTTGTATATGTATGGAATGTGTAAGATTGAAGTGATAGGGAGCGTTGTGTGTGTGAAGAATGGTATGTGAGAGTGAAGTGTGTGTATTTTGAATGTAAAGGTGTGTGTATGTGAGTATGTATGTGTAAGGATGTGTGTGTGTGTGGAAAAGAGTGTATGTATGTTGTGAAAAACTAGAAGGGGGGTTGAATAGTTTACCGCTTTTTTTTGTTAATTATCCTTTTGAAAACTTTCGTATAATCAAAGATTGAATCTAAGATATACTTATCAAACATCCAAAGATATATGCAAAGATGTTATCAACGATATGATAAGTAGCAAGTAAGAATAAGTAAAGAAACGATCAAACCATGACACGAGTATTTATCCTGGTTCGGCTACAAGGAACTCTATTTTCCTTCCCCTACGTCCACGCACCGAGTATCCAACTCGAGAGTTTCTTTCACTAGTCAACAAACTCCATTCCCGGTGGAGAAACCTTTACAACGTCGCTTACACTTTTACCGACACTAAGCTAGATGTCGAGTTCTTTTGCAAGGGTACAACCACTCCCATCGTCGCTTATAATTTTACCGACACTAAGCTATATGGTTCAGGTTCTTTTTCAAGTGTTACAACCACTCCCATCATCCGGTATAACTTTAGCCGGACACTAACAATTCGTCTTTACACGTACAACCACTCCCTACCACACTATTTACTTTTGACTGGACTAACACTACCGATCACTTCTATACATAATACAACTAACGTATAAACTACCGAAGTCTATACATAACAAAGATAACAAGTCTTGCAACTTATGAGTTGAAACTTGTAACTTCTTGGATGAACTTGTGAACTCCTTTGCTACATAAGAGAATCACACAAGTCAAATGTTACTTAGTTAGATGAGAGGATATGTGAATAATATAGCCTGAAGTGATGAGGGATTTCTTGCAAGTTGTTTGGTATTTAAAGACAACCAAGTGTCAGCTCTGGCGGAAACGGCGGCACCCTCAGAAGGGTTCCGCCCGTGTTCCCCCAGGGTTCCGCCAGAACTGACAAGTCCAAACTTGCACACAAAGTAAATCCCTTCAAGACAAACAAGGTCACATCAATCTATATCATGCATTGACTCAATGAGGAGTACTTCCAAAGTTGTGTAAGAACCAAAGATGGTCAAATACACAAACTTACTATAAGTGCACATTGATGAGATGTGTAGCCTCTCGTAATTTTTCGTACGATTAGTAAATAATAAATATAAATAAATGAGTATTACGTTATTTAAATACCATTTTTGCGGGTAACAAATTTTTTTTTATTATGCATGACGTATTACGTGAACCACTATAATAATTGTGAATGATCATTTGCCTAGGAACGATGCTTACACACAACCATGATAGTCTAATATCGCGAATAAATTTTAAAACGTATTATTTTTATAAATATACGTTTCGTTAAAATACCGTACATTATTTATATAATTCCGGAACCTACGAAAATTCCCGATATTGCTCACTAATATTAATGGACTGAAACCCGACTCTTGAAAACTTGCTACGTGGGCCCCGTGACCCAATGGGCCACATTAAACCCAATCTATAAACAAACGGACTACTCTTTTTCTTTCTTTCTTTCTTTTCTTGGGCCTCAGCCAGCCAAACGAGCCCACTAAGCCTAGCAGCCCAGCAGGCCAAGTCCAAACACACCCCTAATATTTTCTTTGTTTTGTTTCTGTCGCGACACACACCCAAACGCACCCCTTTTTCTTGTAAATTCGACATGTAACGTGTCCATATTATTACACCACTTGTTTAACCTCGTTGCAAGGATTCAGTAATGATAAAACTCGAAGCATATCTCAATTGTTTTCTGCCTTAGAACCGACCAAAGTAAACTCACAAAATCACTTAGAGTAAAATGCCAAAAACGTGGCACAAGTATCCTAACCACCTCTCGTGCCCTCCAATCACCATAAAACAGATCCTAAACGTCACACAAATTGTCAGGAATGTTCAGAGAATGTCAGAAACATCTTACACATACCTTTGTCTTGTAATATGTCGATTGGTTGAATGTGGAGGCACCATGCAAAGTTTACAAGTCTACACACAACCTCTTGTGGTCACAAAGCTTCAAATACGTTATATAATCATCCTCTAATACCCTCAGTTGGTCACATACACTCAAACAAGCCATATAGATATTTTCGAGTCAAGATACACAAGAAATTGGGACAGAAAGATAGCCACTAGTTTGAGGGGTTCGAGATGAGTCCAAGTACCAAATTTAGCTCATCCTAGATCCTTGGTGGGTTGAGAATCAAACCACAATTCTCTTTTGATCCAGCTCGACATATACATTCGTCTATCCCACTTTTTTTTTTGGTGAGGTGAGACACTTTTACTTTCTTTTCCTTATAATAACTTTCATCATTTTCATTTTTGCACTTTCATTTGATCTTTATTCTCGTTAATAATAAATGTAACACACACGTTTTACTTGACCAACTAAATGTCTACTATGCTAAAAATGAAGAACCATAAAGATTTGAACGTAAAAATAACGTTTTGACAATAATATTGACACGTTTCTAAGTCACCAAGTCGTTTTTTTAAAAAATTCTTAAAACACTTGGAATATTTTTGGAACCTTGAAACTGTTTTCAGAAATGAGTTTGGAACGTTTACTTTGACCATTTTACTTCGAATATAAACACATGACATATGATTTATAAAGCTCGACCTCTTTGTCAACATGACTAACAATTAGTAGGTGCTTATGGTTCAACTTTATAAGCTCGTTTATACCCTTTTCGAAAGCCAAATTGAATGACCAAAAACTGTTTACAAAAACCTTTTAAACTAACAATTGGGCTTATAAGCCCAATAAGCTGTTTTTGAGCTTATTAGATAAGCTGATCGTATAAGCTCCTTTGTAATGTTTTTATAACTTAAAAATAAGCTCGAAAGCAGGCCCAAACCCCTCGTAAGCCCATTGGATCATAAAACGTTAACGGGCCTTTAAAATGGCTCGTTAAGGCCCAATTAAGAGAAAATAAGCACTTTTAAAGAAATAAGCAGTTGAAATAAGTTATTTTGAATATTCTGAGTTTATTGGAATAATAAAAATAATAAGTTTCGAGTTTAGTGAAATTTGGACTAAAATTGCAAAATTTTTGTAAATGAAGGACTAAAAGTGTAAACTTGTGAAAGTTAGGGTGTAAACTGTAAATCTGATTTTTCTAAGGTTATAAACTGTATATAATAGAACTTGGAGTTATTAAAAGTAAATATTGATACTTTTTGGGCTTAAAATGTAATTACCGTTAACTTTGGACTAACGGTGTAAAGGTTTATACCGTTAGGGTTAAAAATGTAATTCTGGTAAAAACTTAAAGGATTTTTCCGTAATATTATTTTATAAAAATAATATTAATATTTATATGAATGAACGTGTATTCGAATTAAAGAACGAGATAAATTTATATACGTTATGTTATTAATATTAACGATATATAAATACGTGACATATTTTCTTTTATCGTGATTCATCACATGACTTTCCGTCAATCATCGATCAATGTACTTACAAGTTATATTTATATATAACTTTGCTTTTGAACTTAAGGCATTTAACAAACACGAGATTTGTTCGTAATTAAATAACTAATATTCGCGATAAAACCGGACTTAGACTATCGAACTAAAACTTGGCATATCTTTTAGGTTGTGTGTGAAGCCGTTTCCTAGCATCGTTGAGTTTAACGATACAGCTACATCTACTATACTACTGAGGTGAGTTCATAGCCCACTTTTTAACTGTTTTATGTGGGGAGATACATGCTTAAAACCGAACACAAGTCCTTTTATTTTGGTATTGATATACCGGCTGACCGTTATTATTGCTTAAGTAGCTATTGTCGAAAGTCCCTCGATCATGAACCTTAATCACTTGTTGAGTGAACGTAAATAACTGTGGATAGATCTATTAGGGATTGACAATCCCCGTTTGGTCGTTGGAGAAAACTACCAAACGCACATTATTTTGATGACATAGGTAACTGACAAAAACCTATCTTGGGGGCATATTATTATATTGCGTCATATTATTAAATATGATTGGCTGTTAAATCGTTGTGTGTCATGAGCTTAATGCAATAACGGATATGAATTGTTTTCAACTTGTTTGATTGCATACTTTTGCAATAAATGACTATATCTTGTGTTCAACTGTTTAATTTTCAAACCTATGAATATCACTCAACTTTATGTTGACTTTTAGCATGTTTATCTCAGGAAATAGACATGAAGGATCTTGAAGGCACGGAGTGGGCTTGTAAACTGGCATGGGCTAAAATAAATATTTTGATACATTTCCAATAAACTTATTGTTAAATCCTGAAACATCATTATATATGGTATTTTAAACTTTAAAACGTCACTTTGTGTCGTTTCTGTGATTGTGATAAAAGATCCTCGAAGTAACACCCAAAAGTCTTCCGCTGTATTTTTAAAGTCTTCCGCTGTATTTTTAAAAAGTCTTCCGCTGTCATGGTTAAATTTTGGGGGTGTTACAAGATGTGACACTTTCTCTTTATGGAAGTAAAGACTATGTTATGACACATAAGGTCACATCAACTTATGCATTGACTCAATGTGGAATACTTCCAAAAGTATGTAAGAACCAAAGATGGTCAAACACATAAACTTTCTATTAATGTGATGTGACACTTTCTTTTTAAAGAAATAAAAACTATGTTTATGTTTAAAAAGAAATGTTAAGTCTAGTTTATACAAGACTTAAAGCTAAAGTAATGAATTACTTATAAACTAAAGTTTGTACTTTGTCATTAACAAAACTTAGCAAAGATCGTAAAATATAAATAACGTTTTTAGGCGATATTTGTATTAACATATGTGTATAAGGAAGTGTATGAGAAATGTATAAAGTGAAGGGAATATTGTAAGGAGGGAATATTGTAAGGAGGGAATATTGTGTGGGAGTTTGTGAGGAGACAAAGTTACTCTTTGTGTAAGGTGTAAGGGAATATGTAAGAGATTGTTGGGAAAGGATTTTGGGAATGATTGGGGGAGATTTGGTGATTTTGTCTTTCGTGAAAAATAAGATTAAGAAAGGATTAAGAAATAATCTAATTGTCATTAAGAAGAAAAGGTTTAGACAATTAAGATTATGAGTTGAGAAAATCATAGGTTACTTATAATTCCAAGTAACACAACGTCGAGAATCCATAGTTTCATAACTCGTGACTTTCCACGACTCGACGTACTCAACTAACACCTTTGTACAAACAAGTTAAGTTCTTTGCCTTGATGTGAAGCATAACCCAAGCGGGAATGGATGCGTTTACGTAAAGTGACCTTTGACTTAGTTTGGCCAATAAGGGAGTAAACTCGTTACGTGATTAGAGAAGACGTAAGCACGGGATATGAGCATATGGATGCTTCCACGTGATGTTACGTGAAATATATAAGCTTCCTAAGTTTAGAAAAGCCTTGGCTAGAGGCAAGAGTTAGAAAACATGAGTTGGTGTTTTCCCGTAAACGGGTGTTTCAAAAGTTGGATCTCTCTAATCTCAAAATCGTTTCGAGTGTTCTCAATTAAGCACATAGCATATTCATACCTGCCTTGAAAGATCCACATTTGTCGGGTAAAGGAAAGCCGACTTTCAAAGTTCGTCCCGACACCAGGAGCAGACATGTGAGTCGGGGAGCTTTGGTTAACGTTTGTTATTTTATGTGTTTCAAAGGTTTATTTGTCATCATTAAAATATTAAGAGATCTTGATAATGTTGCTTCAACAATTTTTAAAAATAATTAAAATTATTTTTCAAGTTATGTCCATATTTAATGTATTTATTATTTTACATTTTTCAACTTGACATAGCACATTATTTTTTCTTGGCACTTCACATATGATGCCAATAAAATAGTCACATTTATAAAAAAAAAAAAAAAATCAAAAAAATGTTATTGTATATATCTATCATAGCAGAATTTAACCGACGCCGTTTAACATACTGAAAAAAATTTAGGCCCAGCAAGCCTAATTTAAAAATATTTTTTTTCAGAAAAACGCCGTTTAAACTTTTTGCTATTTACGACTTTTTTATATATTAAACTTTATTTAACAAATATCTAGCTATTTTCTTAATAAAAAAAATACATTTACTAATAGACAAAATAAAAAATACATAAAACTTCGTCACACAAAAAACACATATCACAACCAAAAACCACCCGCACAATTTAAAAACATATCTAAAAAGCTTAGTAGAACATTTTCTCACTCACACTAAACATATAGTACAAAAACATTTATGCCAGAAAAAAGACGTTTACATAATAAAAATGTAACCAGCCCAAAGAAAACGTACTGTTACACAAAAACAAAACCGAAAATACAGAAAAATAAGCCGAATATGGAAAGAAAAATTTAGTTCGTAATCTAAAAAGCCAAAATTTTGATGTAAAAAAAAATAAAAAAAGAAAAAAAAAAGAACACACGTTGAGAACAATTAAGCCCCGCTGTAGTGTGACGAATATCTATTTAGTCATTTATCTAAACTACATATAAAAGAGAGAACATCCTCTCTCCTTAAAACTTAATTTTAAGATTTACAACTCTACATGCTTATTGTACAATATATTAGAACACTCCTAAACTTAATTTAAGTAATACATGTTATAAAGCATTAAGGCCAATTAACTTTCTATTCTTACACCAATTCTACTATATGAACCTTAGTCAAACTTATTTCTTTATTGGAAAGCTAAAACAATATTAATTTGCAATAAAACAAACCAAAAAAATTATTAATGGACTTTCTTAAATGCTATACATTGAAAACACTAAAAATTATAAGACATCTAACTAAATATTATCTACTTTAACTATAATTAATTAATATCTAAACTTTGTTTTTACTTCTAATTTTGATATATTTCAGGATGTTAACGTACAACATACGCAAACAGTACTATTGTTTGGCTAATTTGTACGTATGCTAATAATTTTACATTTTCTACAACCTAACGCAATTTTTGATCATTGTCTTAGTGTCTTTTTTTATTTTTTTTTTAATTTTATGTTGTTATTTATTTGATAAAAAAAATAAGACGGTAATTTTAATTATCTCAAAATATTTGCATCACAAACCTATCTCACATGTTAAGCATTATTTGAATCCATGATCATTTGATTAGGAAGATTCTCATACAACATAAGGTTTTATTTGGATATAAATCCTTTGATTGGTTATTATTATTATTATTATTATTATTATTATTATTATTATTATTATTATTATTATTATTATTTATTTATTGTATTTTATTTTTTATTTTTTTACAATTATACTCTCTTCAAACTTCTATACTAATTTTGAAGTTTTGTGCATGCATATGTTTTTAAAAAAAGTGCAAAATATATTTTATATTTGAGTAACTTAATGAGACGAAAACACAAGTTATAATAACCTATGTGTGTATTAACTTTTTAATTATCTTGCGTTTTGAAGATAACACATAAAGCTCTTTCGTCCATCAATCTGATCATGAAGCTTTTATATAAAAAGAGTATACATAATATATTTAACTGTAGTGGAAAAGGTAACCAAACACGCCACTTTTAATTTTGATTTATAAGAAAAGTTATTATTATTTTTTTTTATAGATGTCTAGTGTTTTTATGTATATATATTTAGATAAGTAATAAAAAAGAAAACTTAAAAATAAGTAATGATTATAAATAAGGTGGTTTAAATAATTAATCAAAGTATTTTAATGATTATATCATCATTAATGCATATTTAACACTAAAAATAATAAATTGAATGTCTAATATAATAAATGAGGGTTTATATAGTGGAATAAATGAGTTTATTTAGGGGGACCCTACATAATTTAACTGGTCAATAAATACAATTAATGCATTTATTAAACACCCAATACGTAACATATACAAATTATCAAACATATTGAACAACCAATTTAAACACAATCCTGCATTAAATGTCATTAAAATACTTAGAACTTAAAATTAAATAATACAAATAACAAAGCATATTATAAATACTATTTAAACACAAAAACAACAATTTTAGAACTACAAATAATAAAGCTAAAATTACAAAAATATTTTTTTCCTATATTTTATTCTATCGCACATATTTATAATCTAATCTTAATTTATTTAAAACTACATGCATAAAACACGATTCGATTCGGGTAACCGATGATATTCAAAAATAAAAACCTAAATCAAACCGCGATAATGGTTTATCCGATTTTTCGGGATTCGATGCTTAGTTATCACTTTTTTCGGATTGAGCAGGTCGATTCGGTTTGTCGGTTTTACTGATTTTTTTAACACCCGTATTCATAAAACATAAATCAAATAGATATTTTGAACGATGAAAAAATATTGCTCACTAAAATATTTATTATCACAATTGTATAATGAAACACATTATCATTAGTTAAAAAGTTGAAGTACGTCACATGAAATTTTTGATATCTGTAAATTTATTATCTAAAAGAACATAATTAGATTAAAATACATGATTTATCGAAAACTTTTATTTCAAGATAGGGCTGCAATCGAGTCAAGCCGAGCTCAAGCTCGACAAGGCTTGAGCTTGGCTTGAAAGAAAAACACTAGGCTTGAGCTTGGCTTGATAGCTTGTCAAGCTTTTATCATCTAGGCTTGAGCTTGACTTGAGTAGGTTTCGACCAAAGCTTGAGCTTGGATTGAAAGCTTGAATGTATACAAAAATATAGTATTCTATAGCTAAACTCAACAATAAATATATGTATAACATGTTCATACTATTAATCTAATATACACAACAGCGGCTATATAACCTGCATTTTAATAGCAGCTAAATACGGAACAACAACATATAAAGAGCAGCCAAACACAAGCAATTTGGACAAGCCATTTTGTCACTTTGTTACAAATTACCCATTTTGCCACATATGATAGATCCCATTTTGCAGCCTTAATGATCATTACTGAGTTGAGGTAATAACCAAATTTGCTCTTATAATCAGCTTAATCACTAAATTTGCTCCTAATTACTCATATGAAATTTATTT
The DNA here is from genome assembly GCA_014162995.1 of Artemisia annua. NCBI lineage: Eukaryota > Viridiplantae > Streptophyta > Magnoliopsida > Asterales > Asteraceae > Artemisia > Artemisia annua. Next base: position 125,694 of record LBNU01024599.1, on the reverse strand, counting down.
CATATATCTATATTAAAGCTTGAAAAAGCTTGATACGAGCTCGAGCCGAGCTATACAAAGCTTGAGCTTGGCTCGTTAAATGTGTCGAGCTAATTTTCGGGCTTGAGCTTGGGCTTGGGCTTGAGCTTGATAAAAGCTTGACTTGATCGAGCCAAACTCGAGCTTGAACTCGAGTTGCTTGATAGAAGCTTGACTTGATTGCAGCCCTATTTCAAGATACCAGCAACCGCAACACACGAGTATTTTGCAAGTAGATTTAAACTTAATAATTACACGTGCATAAACTTAATAAGTTCCCTTTTTCAATACAAGGCGGTCTTTCTTTCAACCAATGAGCTCCTGTACCCATGGTATGCATTTAACTTGCCGTCAGTCTCTATTCCTCTCTGGGCCGTCACTCTTTAACTCATAACCTGACGGCCTACAACTTCTAACACCTGACGGCGTCAGGTGTTAATTTCCAAAATCTTTCTGGCCCGTCATTTGATAATTGGTTTCCACTCTTTTGTCATGGCTTGCTGACGGCGTCACCTTGTGACTCTGACGGCGTCAGGTTGTAATTTCTACTTCTTTTGAGACTTTGTCGTTTTCTTCACTTTTATGCTCCAAAAACGTCCAAATATGCATGTTTTCCAGAATTTCTCTCAAAAGTACCTAAAATGACAAAAGGAACGATTTAGGGCAATATTTGATAACATTTTTACGAATTAAGGCTTAAATGACCCCTTAAAAGCGTAACACTTTTCGTCTCATCAACAAGTGTTTGAATACCCTAACCTAACTTAGGGACTCGACCTAATAGAAGAGAGTAGAAGAAGAATCTTGACACAACTCGCAAGAGTAGATTAGGTTTTTGTGGTTCTTCTCTTGCGAAGTAGTGATTTTTCAATTTGATGATAAGAAGATGTTTATACACAAGGAATATTGAAAGACTTAGAGGGATTAGAAAGAAGAAAATAGAGTGGAAGATTGAATGATAAGAAGTGAGGAAACATAAGACAAAAAGTGACTATTTAATATTTATAGACATACCAAGAGGTGGACTAGGCCACGGCGCGCCTGAGCCTGGTCGCTCTTGGCTTGTTTATGAACACCTATCTCTTGTTAAACCCCCAAGTGCACTTCACATTTGGCCTTCCAAGTTCATTCTTAAGTGCCCATTTAGAGATTAAAAATATTTTGTGAATTGTTAAAGAGATAGTTAGGGATCTAGTCCATTTTTAATGAGAAAAAGAAGAATCAATGGACTAAGGTTTATATTGGAGTGCACCGCAAGGGTTGGGTAATACATTGCCTCCCAAGTTTAAAATTCCAGTTCCAAATTCAAAATATGGAAGTTGTGTGTATGTGAGAGGGTTGAGTGTTGGACAAGCTTTGTCTTGGATGAGCGGACAGGTATTTGAATTCTAAATTCAAATGTGGATATTGGGAATGTGTTAGAGGAAAGTGTTTTGAAGAATTTAAGGTGTGGTAAAAGCTTTATCGAAATTCAGGTTCAAATATAAGTATTGCGAATGTGTGAGAGGATCGAGTATAGGAGAAGCAAGATGGGAGACATGTCTTATTGTAAGAAACAAGAATCTACTTGAATATTAAATTCAAATATGGATGTTGAGAGTGTGTAAGAGGGAAGTGTGATGAGGAAGTTAAGGAATGAGACAAGCTTTTCTTGAAATTCAAATTCAAGTGTGGAAGAAGAGTGTGTGGGAAGTTTGAACGAAGCTTGGGTACCAAGGTGAGTGATTTAAAGGATTCTGTTGGTTTGATGAAACAATCAAGCATTGTTTATTATGTAGGACACAAGTAGTCATTTGAATTTCAAATTCAACTGAGAGGGAAGAGGAACTTATGTTGGTGTGTAGGAGACAAGAATGGTGTAAAGAAGGATTGTGTAAGAAGTTGAGAGTTGGAGAAAGAAGCTCATGCAAAGGATATTCGTATTTCAAAATTCAAATTTCATAATCTCTCATTAATCCTTAACTAGTGTATTCACTAATCACCCCTTGATACAACTAATATAAGTGCTTTGTATCATAAGTAAAGCATTAACCCTTAAAGAGAAAGTTCCATTTACACAAAGTGCCCTTTACTTATTTGACCAACAAGGGAGTAAATCCGTTACGTGATTTGCAAATATATACGTATGGATTGTAGCCATTTGAATGTTTTCATTTGAAGGTTTAGTGAAAGTATGAATCTTCTAGGTTTGAGAAGCATATCTTAGACTTGGCTAATGGCTTTTGGAAAATATTTTTGAGTTCGCGTTTTGTAGAATGAGAAGAGGTATTTTGGTCATCTCTCTAAGTCCCCATCTTAACGCGAGTTTATAAAACGTCTTAAATATCATGTATGAACCTGAATCGAAAGATCCACTTTGGTCGGTAAGAGGAAAGTCGACCTAGAAAAACCGAATGCGCTCTAAATTACATTTGGCGCGATGTTATGCTGCTCCAACGCGTGAGAATGGCCCGCTAACCATTGTCAAAGTGTAGATATCCTTTCTCTCTTTTTGTGGCCATTTGAATCAACTAAATTGAGGTTCGGATGAAGGAGTTATGATCAAGATACTAAACAAACGTCTAAGGTCATCACATAAACTTGATTTCTTCTTTTGGATTTGTTTCTTTGCATGATTCTCTTCATTTAGGTTTAGCGATTTTAAGTGGTTTCAAATATATATATTAGCCATCATTTGCACCAACAAAGCTACTCTACTTAATTAAGTTAAAATACAAGAGGGAATACCATAACATTCAGACCTCTCTTAAACCCAAAACAGTAAAATATGAACATAAAACAACAATTTCACAACCACGCAGTTTATATTTAGTCTATGGCTCAGACATGTGTCTTGCATGATTCAAAATAAAGTATATGAGTCACATAAATGCAAATTCCTCAAGCAAAGACACTATTTTGATATTTACATATCGTAATGTTGATTTAATTACTATGCAAATAAGTATATGATTCTCATGTTGATTTTTTTTAGCAACTCATGTTGATTAATTCATACATTATACAATCTTTCTCGCATTATAAGTATTCATCATATATAATAAAAGACTAAGTAGTCTTATAAATGCAAAGGGGTGTTAATTAATGTTTCATGAATTGATTTTGATATTGGGAGGCTTCATGTGTAAGTACATTGGTTTAGGTTGCATGCTTAAGTGGTAAGTACATAACCTCAAAGAATACAAACCAAAAATGCCATGAATGCATAAATTAAACACGCTAATTAGCGGTTAGTCTTTTTACCTTCCCGTCCATGAGTTACAAATATTTTATCAACTATATAATATGTCAAAAATCACACACAACAAACCACAACTTCCTCCTCCACACGGCGTGCACATTGGGCTACAACTTATTATGGTGGTAAAGTAAGCATCATATTGTCTTACTTATTTAGCATATTGATTTATATTGTTTTATGTAAATTTCACGTGTGTTTTGTGTGTGTAACAATGTGGACATAAAGATGGTTCTTAGGAGGTTTGGTAATAACATCATCTTCTCTAATAGTTTAAGAGATCCTATACATCGTTGTCTTATCAATTAAGTGAAACATGCCCGAACATTTTTACTTTGATCGAAAATGCAATATATTGATTAACTGTATTTAAGTTACTAACGATCAACTATATCTAATTGTTTTTTGTAGCGCGTCAAGAAGCATTAAAGAAAGAGATCGAGAAGTCACATAAATTGTAACAAGAACAAAACATGCAAAAGGCCAATGAACAACAACGACAAAGACAACAACAACAAGAACAACAACAAAAACAAGAATAACGCCACGACTATCGGTGGGATGAATACTTAGCATTTATATTAATAGTACGTTACAAATTAGACATGCAATATTTTACTTCATGTAATACCGATAAACGGGCTAATACTATTGATTCGTTAGCAAGTAAGTTTATTGAAAATAATGTGACGAGCATTCAATTTTTAATCAATAATTATTACTACACTTTGTTTGTGCATTTTAATATTTTCGCTCTTAATGTAGTTTTTTGTCTTGCGGTGTGTTAATGTCACTTTCTTAATTAAACGTATTGGAATATTGCGTGACTTTGATATTTGATATGATTGTGTAAATTATGTCGATGTTACATATTGAAAATGATAGTATATAATAAAAATATCTTCACACTATCATCTTAACAATGAGAATCTTCTAAATCGAAGAAGTATATAAAGGAGAAGAAAATTGTGTTTAGTCTAATTGTGTTTACTTAAATGTCGGGTCTATTGATTGATTGGAGCGGGTTTATCATTCGGACTTGGGTCATTGGATCTGATTTCTTATTATACGAATTATAATTTATACTTTTGAATATACTAATTACTTTAATGTTTTATGTTTCTATAGTTTTGTTAAAAAGGAAATTTGTTTTATAGTTCGCTTTTAATAATGTAATTTATTTGAACAACGAAGTCCGTCTTTCACAAAAAATGAGAGTTTCAAACATGAACCAAAAATTAGTCCTGAACATTACGAAAAAAACAATTAGATCCAACCTGTGTGCATCGCACTGGGATGAATATAAAAGGTCTCCAACATTAATGTCATCGCTTCATATTTAAAATAATTTATGTAACTTATACATATTAAAAAATTACATGTGAAGAGACTCTTTTCAATGTAACATCTTGAAAAAAGTCTCTTCACATATACTCTTTTAATGTCAATAAACTATTTTAAATGTGTGTCATGCTTGAAAATGTGATACCATCACAACTTAGATATATAATGACGAAAATAAGTGCCGAAGATTACGCTATAAAAACTTATATACAACTCATGTGCAACTCAATAAAGTATTTTAAATACGTATAAAGCTTAGCAAATGTGTCACACCATGACAACTTAAATATAAAAGGGCGAAAATAAATGCTGAATATTACGCTATGAAAATTTCTATCCAGCCCATGTGCATCGCACGTATTTTAAATATATTAAAACTTCTATACAGCCCATGTGCATCGCACGGGCTTTATTGACTATATATATAATGACAAAAATACGTGCCGAATATAAAATGACGAAAATAAATGACGGATATTAAACTTTGAAAACTTCTATACAGCCCATGTGCATCGCACGGGCTTTCATGACTATATATATTAAAAAATTACATGTGAAGAAACTCTTTTAAATGTAACATCTTGAACAAAGTCTCTTCACATATACTCTTTTAATGTCAATAAACTGTTTTAAATATGTATCATGTTTAGAAAATGTGTGATACCATCACAACTTAGACATATAATGATGAAAATAAGTGACGAATATTACAATATGAACACTTATATACAGCCCATGTGTAACGCACGGTTCTTCATGACTATTTGAAATAAATATAAGTATCGATTTTGCTGTTGCACACGGGCTCGATATAAATGTTGATAGCGTTATTATTCAACAACAATTTTCGCTTATTTTATAAGCCCTGTGCAACAAATGGGTCTTAATTACTATACTTAGAAAATTGTGATACCATCACAACTTAGATATATAATCACGAGAATAAGTGCCGAAGAATACACTTTCAACAATTATATATAGTCCTGTGCATCTCACGGGTCCTAATGACTAGTGTTAAATAATAGTGTATCTTGAAAGTTGAAATAAATGAGTTTTTTAAACTTGTGCATTACAAGATAAAAAGGCAAAAAAGTACAAAATTTTTTTCAAGAGTCAAGACCCACAAAAAAGTACACAAAAGTATTTAGGGACCCATGCAATTTATGGGTGCCTAAAAGCATCTACAATGCATCAAGTCTTTAAGGACTTGATGCATTTAATGCTCAACACATTTAGTTACTAAAGTTTTAAGAAGGGAGCTGATTTGCACACTCACATAAATGATTGTCGCACTCAAATTTTAAGTGTGTTGACTTTATACCCTTACAGGATGAAAATGAGTAAAAGTGATGTGAGGATATAAATGTCAAAACATTCAAAATTTGAGTGTCTCAATCATTTATGAAAGTGTGCAGATCACCTCCCTTTTAAGAAAGACTTGAAGTTCACCAAGTCTTTTTAAAAAGCTTTACAAAAAGCTTTTGGTGAAATGCTAAAAACCATCCTAAAAGGTTTTTTTAAATATTGAAAAGCTTTTAATCATTTGACATTTTTTTTAAAAGACATTTGACAAATTGTAGATGCTCTAAGTATTTTTTTTTTGGATCACTGTCTTTTTATCTTGTGCCCCTAAAAAAAATAAAATAAAAAAAAATAAAAAAAAAATCCATTTGTCAAATATTTTTAAAAATAATTAAAATTATTTTTCAAGTTATGTCCATATTTAATGTATCTATTATTTTACATTTTTCAACTTGTCATAGCACATTATTTTTTCTTATGATGCCAACAAAATAGTCACATTTATAAAAGAAATAAAAAAATTATATAAATATATATATATATATATATATATATATATATATATATATATATATATATATATATATATATATATATATATATATATATATATA
>LBNU01024599.1:103786-116858 GCA_014162995.1 Artemisia annua | reverse complement strand
TTTTTTTTTTTTTTTTTTTTTTTTTTTTTTTTTTTTTTTTTTTTTTTTTTTTTTTTTTTTTTTTTTTTTTTTTTTTTTTCATGTTCTTTGTGTTAAATTTTATACTTTTGATCATATCTGTGATGGGTTTTGCTTTGTTTTCAATTTCTGATCTGGGTTTATTTAGTATTGAATTAAACCATAAATTTTACAATTTTATTTTGTAAATCTTTAACAAAGTTTATACTCTTTACATAGTTTTTGTCGTAATTTTAATTGATTTTCATAAAAAGTTGTTAACTTTCTTAAGTTTGAAGCAGATCTTTGATTGATTTCTCTCTGTTTTTCATTTCTGATTTGTGTTTTTATCTAATTTTAACATATTTTCTCATCAATCAAACAAATTTATATAATCTGTTGATATTCATTAAAAGTTACAGTTTTCTACAGGCTTTTGCTAAATTAATTATTTTTTTTATCAACAAAAAAAGTTTGCAAATTTGTATCATGTCTATATTATACAACTTTTTACATCTATAAAATATTTTTCATAAAACTTACCAAATCAAGACCATATCTCAAAAGGGTATGATCAAATTTCCATATTTAATATTTTCTTTTTGTTGATATTGCAGAGGTGACACACCCTTTTGCAGTGAAGAGTGCAGAGCAGAACAAATAGACATTGATGAAACCAAAGAAAAAAACAAGAATCTTTCTGCATCAATGAAAGCTTTGAGGAAGAAAGAAAAGAGTGAGAACAAATCTTCCCAAAAATACCCTTTTCACTCAGGAGCAGTGGCAGCTGCTTAACCTGTAATTTCACTTCTTAGCAAGGGGTATAAAAGGAAAATTTTGTCCATTATAGTAGAGCAAGTGCGGTATGACAACATGTGTGGAGTGTGTGACTATGTGAGGTGAAAAAAACAAGAGCTTTTTCTTTTGGTTGTTGCTTTTTTTTACCTTGTTTTGTGTACACCTCTAATGGGTTTTTTACTGTGGTAAAAAAAAGCAATATAGCTTGAAGAAAAAAGGTAACAAAGGTTAAATATGGTGGGGAATAGCCATTATTAACCATGAGAGAGTTATGGTGTATGAAGTATAGTACAATTAATGAATGCATAAAGCTATTGTACTTGCTTATCTTGTACTTCCTAGTAAATTTTGAGTATATATGCATAATAGTATAAGTCAAATGTGCAACCATTTTTTTGGTGTGTTTGGCCTTTCTACTTAAGGGAATTGTGATAAATCGACTTTTTTTTTGGTTTGATTTTTGTTCTCGTCACTTTATTTTTGGTTGATTTGGAATATTTTCCTTTTGAAAAGTGAAGAATAACATATTTTTGCAAGTGAATAGCGGTTTAAACTTTTAAAGCTCTATGGTTCATTTTTTAAACCTCTAGAGAATAAAATAGGGCATGTTAGACCCTATAAATGAATTTTCTATAAAACTTGTACAATTGTACAAGTAAAGCTTAACAGGGATATTATATAAATTTTATGTCTCTTCAAAAAGTTTAAATCGGCGGAAAAACTAAAATCTGCACACACGCATCAACTAGTTATTTTTCTAAGGCCAACCCAACCTCAAGTAATGTATGGATGTTTCCTGTGAACCGGAGATTGTTGATAAGAAAACCCAACACCTATTTCTTCAAAAAACTCTCTTTTCCGTCCCACAAAATTGCGACATGTGAGGTTTGAACATGAGACAAAGATTATGTCTAATATAGATACCTTAGTTTAAATTTTACATAACAAATCTATGCCTTCTGGACGCTTTGAAAAAAACTTTGTACGTTACAAGAATTTTGAATGTTTCTTTATGTATTAGTCTTCTGAGTTTAGAAGACTTGGCTAACATTGTTTCAACAGTAGAACGTTCAATAGAAACGTTGAAGCAAGTTATATTCTATACGTCCTTTTCATGTATGCCTAGCATAACAAGGGCGATAATAACTTTTTTTCGTCATATGAATAAGACCCGTTACAATAAAAAAAAGGATGAGAGTGTCATTTGGTTAATTGTATGAATTTTCAGAAAAAAGTTCATTTTTTCGTCATATGAATAAGACCCGTTACAATTAAAAAAAAGATGTGAGTGTCATTTGGTTAATTGTATGAATTTTCAGAAAATTTTTTGTGTAGTTGGTCAAAGATATTTTGTTATCTCCAAAATAGTAGAATCGTAAGTCTTACATACGCGTTTTGCTGTCAATTTATAGGCAGACTTATGATTTTTGCTTAATCGCTAAATCAAAAGACACTTGGACGAAATATATTTTTTTTAATAAGAAGTAAAAGTAACTGTAAATTAAAATGAAAAATGTTTGATGGACCTAATAAAAGGACCTAATGCTTAAAATACTTGTACAGTGCATGCACTGTATAAATATTTTAAGCATTAGGTCCATGATTAGGTCCCTTTATTAGGTCCCTTTATCAATGCTCAATTAAAAAATAAGTGGGAAATATCCTCATAAGTTGCCAAAGTGGGGTGCAAGTGGGTTTGGGAGTGGAAAAATAGCTTTTTGCCCATGTAACGTTATTTCAACATTAAAGGTTTTGGAAGGAGGTGAAGTACCAAAAGTGAAGTTTGATCATTACCTATTATTTTTACAATGATTCAAAACATTCATGTTTAAAAAGAGTGAAGCTTTTTATATCATTTAAATACGAAAATTTGTATAAGTGACACGCAAGATAACACTTAGGTTACACATAATGGCAGATGAGTCCTCACTATCTCCATACCCCGTCACGCGCCACCCCTGTGAGAGGCAGCTCTCACGTACAACTCATACAAACCAAGGGAGAAATGATGAGGAGCCTCACCATTATTGTACCGTGGCAAAAAAGAGGGAACGGCCGAATTTTTGGGGCCCTCCAAAAATAGATACTTCCGATAGGAAAAAAAAGGTTTTTTAAACTTTACAATTTAATTACCTATAAATGCCTCCAAACCTCAACACTTTTATACACAACTTCTCATTCTATTTTCCCTCATTCAATTTAGTCTCTTCTACAAAACGTGTATCAACAAAACACTCCAAAAACTAAAACCCCAAAATGTCGACAACAAAACGTCCAAACACCAAATTCAAATATCCGTCTCGGTCCTACTCCATCAGTAATTTCGAGCCCCATCGTTTGTTTACGGAAACCAACAATACCAAAACCCTCAATTTGTTGTTCCACAACAATACCCATAATACAGAAACCCTTGATACCCACAGTACGATCCAAATATTGGCGGTTCTTCATAACCTAATATTCGCGGATCTTCATCACAACCTCAACCTCCACCATGTCTCCGATTCATCTATTTAGATATTTCAATATACGAACCTCAGTTTGAGGGAGTGCTTGGTGAGGGGTTAAGAGGGTGGGGAATGGGTAAAGGATTGATTAAGGGCCCACATCTCTCATTGTTTGTGCTTGGTTAGTAAGGGGCAAATGTATTGATTACCCCGTAGTGGGTAATCAACCATTACAGAGTAAATTGGGGGGGGGGGGGGTAAGGAATTGATTACCCACCTCACCCATTCCTTTACATTCCTTTCCTTTTCCCTTTCCATTTCCCTTTCCCCACTTGAACCAAGCGGACCCTGAATTGTCTATGCCTAATACCGTTGATGACGAGAAGTCGAGAAGGAAGTCCAATAAGTCACACCCCAAAGAAGAAGCCGTCAAGAAGATGTCAAAAGAGGACGACTACAAATCACAACTGTAACACCTCATTTTTTTTAATAATAGACTTTTATATTGCTATTAGAAAACTAGAAAAGTCTTTATGTTAGTATTTTATAGAGATAAGGACTACGAATAAAAAATAGTTAACGAAAACGGCTAATGGTTCAAAGGATTTAACGACAGGGACTAACAGAAGTTAAAATGCAAAATTACAGAATTGCTCTTTTGTCGTTATTCCATGGATTAGCCACAAAAGACACACGTGTGTTTGTGTGTGTGAGACGTGGAGTGCTAGAGAAATAAGGAGGGAAAACATTCTTATCACATCATTTGTTTAGAACTAAATTCACAAGAGAGATTCAAGGGTTTTGTTGGTGCCTTAAGGTGTTTTTATAAGTCTTCAAGTGATAGGATTAATCTCCCACCAAGGTATGTGATGTTTTAGTTATGTCTATGATTGTTATAACTTGGAAGTCTTGTGAATTTAGAAGAGTTTATGTTTAAATTGAAGACTTATGAAAACCTAGTTTGGTTATGGTGAATTATGATGAATTTGAAATTAGAAGGTTTATACTTATGATAAAAATATGTCAAGAATTATGTGGTAAAATTATGGTTAAATGTGTAGAAGAATTCATGTTAGTGATGTTGATTATGTTTAAGTATGTTAAGTTAAGGGGTGTTTGGTACTAACTTATAAAGCGCTTAACAAGTAAGATTGCTTATAGAATTATTAGAAAATGACCTTAACATGTTCAATAAGCTGAAATATAAGTTTGTGTTAGGATCATAGTTTTCAACTATTCAGTCAAGTCTCGGTCATTTCAGTAAATGTAATAGGTTGCTAGAATTATCATTATTAGCTACGTTATTTAGTTACTCGTATGGTTTATGTTTAAGTTTAATAAGATGTCCAATGGGCCTTGAAAGCCCACGACTTAGAAGATAGGGAAGGAAGGGAGTGTTGCCCTATCCCTCTCCTATAAATAGGACATCATGTATCTCTTTACAATTGTTGGTTAATTTCATATCTTAAGGAAACTCTTGTTCTTTCATCTTTCATATTGATCTTAATCAACCAAGTCTAATTCTCATCTCATTTCTTTCATTTGAATACTTGTGTTTACTAATATGGTGACCTAACAAGTGGTATCAATCGCTAGAAGAAGGTGTAGTTTATTTTTTTGTGATTATTCGAACCAAAACTTGTTTTTTATTTCGTTAGATTCAAAAATTTTCCAACTTTCTTGCTTCTTTTGTGTTTTTATCACATATTTGCTTACAAACTTGTGTTAGAAACCAAAACAAACAACAAAGTTTCAAAATTTTTGAGTTTATTAGATTCGTATAAACTTGTACCTTTTTATCGAAAATCTTAAAATTTTTGTTAAAAAGTTCAAGTTTGCAACTTTCATTAAGATTTCATCATTTTAATGCTAGTTGTACAAGAATCTTGGATTAAAAACACGTTTTAGGATTGCTTTTTCACAAAAGAAAAAACGTACTTTTGGCTAGTTATCGAAATCCATAAACCCCATTTTATCGAAATCACATAAACCCCAATCTATCGAGAACATTCGATCTTACTACTTAAGTGTTTTGGTTGCTTACTCAGTGCTTTTCTCTCTTGTATAAGATAGAAAACACTTCGACATATTGGATAGTTTCGATATTGTATAATCTCGAAACTTTGGATAAGTGTTTTCGAAAACTGACTCTATCGAGAACATCACTGGTTATCGAAATCAAGTTCTGGTTTTCGAAATCTTGTGATTCTATCGAAATTTACTTCAGCTACATCGAAAACATACTTTGTCTCCTTTGTACAAAAGATCTCGATAATTGTCACAATTTTTCTCGATAATTTGCTTTTATCGAGAACTTCATTGGTTTATCGAGAACTTCAATTTATTGAGATTATTTGGTCTTTAACTGGTTATCGAAATCATCCTTTTACCAAGCATCGAAATCACTTTGGGTTTTGGTTTTCTAAGATTTGTCTTAAGTACTATACCTTCTACAAGATCCATAAACCACAAGTTTTTCAATCATGTCTCAACCACCGTACTTTAACCCTTATCAAGCACAACCGTATCATCAACTGCAACAATTTCGTCAGCAACAGCAATATCAACAGAATGCACAATCATATCAACAGCCAAGTCAAATGTATTCTCAGCAACATGCCATGATGCATCAATTTCAACCTCAACCCTTACCAATGCTACAACAAATCACTCCAACGCCAAAACAGTCTCACTGGTTTGATCAGATGTGTGAGGTCATTACTACTCAACAATCGAGGCATGAAGCAGGTTCACTTGACACACCACCAATGTTGACACCGGGTAATTATGTTCAGTGGTCAAGTCGATTCCTTAGATTTCTTGATCTCAAGAAACCCCATGGCAGATATCTTAGGAAGGTTATCATGGAAGGTCCATTTGTACCACCTCTCAACACTGTTCCTGCTAATGACAATGCTGTTCCACCTAGACCTGAGTCTTCAACAGCTTTACCTGAAACACGCCTCACTGCTGAACAAATTCTTCATAAGGAAGCGGACGAATATGCCATGAGTTACATCCTTCACAGCATACCAAATCCTATCTTTCGCAGTGTTGATGCTCAGAAAAATGCTAAGGCCATGTGGGAACACGTTCATCTACTAATGGAAGGAACTCAGTTGAATCAGGAGGATATGGAATCCAAACTTTACATGGAATACACACACTTCATGATAGAGCCAATGGAATCACTTGAGTCATACTATCACCGCTTCACCAATATCATAAATGACCTCGACAGACACAACATCACACTACCAAAGATTGCCGTTAACACTAAGTTTCTTGGGTGTCTTGGACCGGATTGGCAGCGATATGTGACATTTGTTCGTCAGGCAAAGAATCTTCATGATGCACCGTATGGATTGTTGTATGATTATCTCAAACACCATGAGTCAGAAGTGAACAAAGACCGTGCTCAGAGAGGAACCCTTTCACCGTCTCCAACATCAAACTCATTAGCATTGGTTGCTCACTCACATGTTCCGAATTCATCCATGCAACTTCCCGATTACTCAGTTGAACAGAATCACTTCAATTACCCTATTCAGAATAAGACTTCATCTTATGATCTCTCTTCACAACAACAACCAACACAACTTGACCTATCACACAACAATGATCCCTTGTACCAATCACATGATGATGATGATGACGAGGACTTCAACAGCCTTAATCAGGGAATAGCACTCATTGCTAGAGCTTTCAGCAAATTTTCTAACAAGTCCAACAATCGTCTCCGATCATCGTCTAATACAAGGAATCAAGCTGTGATTCATGATGGCCGTGTTGAGGTTCAAAACCGTAACAGTGGGAGATTCAATTCTGGTGGTTATAGTTCTGGACAGAGGTTTAACAACAATGGAGGAAGCTTCAGGAACAACTCTGGTTCATCTCAGAAGAAGGTTGATTTTGGGGATAATGGGAATGATACATCAGGGAATCAGATCATTAAGTGCTTTAACTGCAATGGAGTCGGTCATATGGCTACTGCATGTCCTTCTCCAAGAACTCAGGGCAGTAAGTATCACAAACAGCAACTTCTATTAGCTCTTCAGGAGGAAGCTAGAGGCACAAATAAACTGAATGACAACAGCTTCATGGCCAATGCTCAGTCTGATGATGACATGGAAGATCTCGAAGCTAATGCTGCTGTTATGCTTATGGCCAACATGCAGGAACTCCACATCACTGAATCAGGTCCAGTATATGATTCTGACACTCTGTCTCAGGTAAACGACTTTAATTCATGCCTTATACATGATATTGTCACCCCATCTGCATCTGCATCTACATCGAAACAATCGGTTCAAAATGATGCATTGTTCTCTACAGACGAAAATTATCAATTGGACACAGTCGTTACATTTGATGATGATCAAATTAACTCAGATGTCTCAATTGATGATTCTCACACTAATCATGTAAACGACAACAATGCTCATCTTAAACCCCTTGCTTCTATGACTGATCCAGATTCAGACCTTCGGACACTTCTCATGGCCAGTCAATCTCAAAATATAAAATGTCAAGAATTAAATGCGAGATTGAAAGAGAAGAATGCATCATTGTCTAGGGATCTCGAGTGTTTGAATATACAATTAAATAACGCTGTTAAACTCATTGATAACGAAAAGAGCTTTGAAAATGCTTTTAAAGAATCTTATCGTCGTGAAAAGGATCTCGAATTTCAAATTGGCAACATAATGGAATCTAAAAATGATTTAGCTTTACAACTTGAACAACAAGCTTTTGTACATAAACAACAAGTTGCTCAACTCGAAGATGTCATTTTGCAAACCAAAAATGAGTTGTCAACTTGTCAAGCGGATTTTCAGGAACATAAACAGATTTCAAGGGATAGAGTTAAATCATATTTAGATGAAATTGTTGAATTGACGAGTCAACTCAAAGAGTTTCAGAATGTTGTATATAAAACTGGTAATTCAATTACAACCATTCATAAACTTTCTGTAAAACGGTCAAACACCGGCCATGGTTTTGCCATTGGTAGTGAATCACCCAGTTTTTTAAATAAAGCACTCACCGAGATTCCGAAGATATATAGTGCAAACCATTTCTTTGATGACACTGTTATTCGTGCTGTTGTTTATGATCGTGAGGAAGAATTGGAAATAGAGGACGAGACTCGATCTAAAATGGAAAATGTTGATTTCAACAAACCTTTTGATTACTCAAAAATGCCTTCTATCAATGAAACTTTTACACCTCAAAAAGAGAATGTTGAACAACCGTATTTTATATTACCAGAAGATCTTCCTTCTTATAAAGCTTCCCTCACACCAGTAGTTCAAAACAATGGTCTTTTAACTAAACCAGAAAATGTTCAACCTCTTCCTAAAACGTGCAAGATACTTCGGTATTTCCAAACGTTTATGGAAGATATTGAATTTTTACAAGATGCTGTTGATCGTAATTCAGAAATCACTGTTTTCACATTTATTGCTCCTCATGAGCGTGAACGGCGAGAGGTGTTTCAAAAACAATTTTTACCTCACGTTCAACATCTACGATTATGTGCTGAACTCTGGGAACAGGATCTTCAAAAAGAAGTGTCTTCAATGATGGATATTTTTCAAGAAACAGAAAAATCAATTTCATTTTATCAACGTCAAAATCAATTTTTGCAAAATGAAAATGATCGTCTCATGGAACGTGTCCTCAATTATGATATTATATCTGTGGTAATGAATTCTCTTTATGAATGTGGTACTGATATGCTTGTTTCTGAACACTGTGATGATATTGGGTTGTTGAATAAAACAGTTGAGACATTAAAAAATGAGAACATGAGTCTCCGACAACAAAATGATGATGTGCAGAAAAAACTTTCAGATGAAATCTTTCAACTCAACAAAAAACTAGAATGGTGTCAAAACCAAAGTCTTGTTTTTGAACTTGAATTGCAAAATCTTAAAACTTCGACATCTTTTTCAAATGAAAATGAGGAACTTAAAAGTCAGATTTCTAAATATGAAAAAGAGATTGCTGAATTGCAAGAAGTAACAGATTTTTGGCAAAAGAGTCGAGATGAATATTTCTACTTAAACCGAAAGCTTGACAGCACAATTCAGGACAAAACGCACATCATTATTGAATTGAAGGAGAAAATTAAAAATCTTGAAAAGAAAAAGTCTGCAAATACTAAGATTGTTGCACCAGAAAAACATAGGACAGATAACACTAGTAACGATACAGCTATTCATAATTCTAACATGAGTTCTTCCACCTCTCCAGGACTAGTTATCCCTCCTAGCGTTAGCAGATCCAAGCACCAAAAAGAGAAAAAGAAGAATAGGAATTTGCGACGTAAGAGAGAGAACTTAAAAGCTATGGAAGTAGAAGCTCACCCTAGGAATTTGAATAATAATCATGTTACTATAGATTTAGATTGTGATTTGGCAACTTGTAATCCGAATCTGTCTGTAACGAATGATGTATCTCGTACTTCTTTATCGTTTAATGCATCTTGTGTGTTTTGTCGTAAATCTATGCTATCTGGTGATCACTCTAAGTGTGTTGCTACTTCTCTTTTAACACGTCTTAAGAAACTTACAAAAGGCAAAAAATCTAGGCCCACTACTGCTTCCAAATCTAAGCTAGGATTAACGCCCCCTGTAGTTTCTGAGGATGTAGTTGCTACCCCTGTAGTTAAGCCCAGCAATCCTAAGAACTTGCCTTCACTTAGCGAATTCACTAAGAAGAAAGCGCAATCTAGTTGGAAGTGGCAGCGTTGGTTAACTAAGATGCATAATTTTGCTTGGATTCCTAAAGTTGTTATATCATGTGTTTCTAACCAACCGGAACCCACTACTTCATCGGGTTCCACCCTTACCATTGTGCCATCGTCGTCTCCTTCGTGTGATGCAGGTGGTGCAAATCATTCTCTGGATTGTTGATAGCGGATGTACCCGACATATGACAGGCGATCTCAAACTGTTAAGAAACTTTGTATCAAAGTTCATTGGTACTGTCAGATTCGGGAATGATCACTTCGCTGCTATTATGGGGTATGGAGATTATGTCAGTGGGAATATTGAAATCAGCCGTGTATACTATGTTGAAGGTCTTGGTCACAATCTCTTTTCAGTCGGTCAGTTTTGTGACGGTGACTTAGAAGTTGCATTCAGGGAGAAAACTTGTTTCGTACGTGATCTACAAGGGAACGATCTAATGTCCGGCACTCGCAGCAACAGTCTTTATACCATTTCAATGTCTGATATGATTGCTTCCTCTCCCATCTGCTTACTTTCTAAGGCCGAATCTACAAAATCATGGTTATGGCATAAACGAATGTCACATCTCAACTTCAAAACCATGACTGATCTGGCTCGACACAAATTGGTTGAAGGACTCCCCAGATTCAGATACGCTAAAGATCACCTTTGTCCTGCTTGTGAACAAGGAAAGAGCAAACGTGCACATTTTGCTTCAAAACAAGAACCCAGTACGGATCATGTTCTTCAGCTATTACATATGGATTTGTGCGGACCAATGAGAGTACAAACGATCAACGGGAAACGTTACATTCTTGTCATAGTAGACGACTTCTCAAAATGGACTTGGGTCTACTTTCTTCGTACTAAAGACCAAGCTCCATCCATGATAGTCACTTTTCTCACCAAAATTCAAGTTCAGCTTAGAAACACCGTCAGAACCGTCAGAACAGACAATGGAACTGAATTCAAGAATCAAACCCTTCGGGATTATTTTGAGAAGGTAGGTATTGTTCATCAAACATCTATTGCTCGGACTCCCGAACAAAATGGCGTGGTCGAAAGACGAAACCGTACTTTAGTGGAAGCCGCCCGCACAATGCTGATCAATGCACAACTACCAGACTATCTTTGGGCAGAGGCCGTCTCAACAGCATGTTATACCCAGAATCGATGTATGATCAACAAACGACACAATCGCACACCATATGAACTTGTCCACAAACGTAAGCCCAATGTTCAACACCTTCATGTCTTTGGTGCACTATGTTACCCGAACAACGATCGTGATGACTTTGGAAAGCTTAAAGCTAAGGCTGATGTAGGAATCTTTATTGGTTATTGTGAAAATTCTAAGGGGTTTCGGATATACAACCGTCGGACCAGAGAGATTCAAGAGACTATACACGCTAATTTTGATGAGCTCACTGATATGGCTTCTGAGCGCAACAGCTTAGGACCCGAACTTAACCGTTTAAATTTCCCAGATCGTTCAGATGCACCTTTACCTTTAACCCGTCAAGAATTGGAAACGCTGTTCACTCCACTGTTTGATGACTCTTTTGAGATTCGTGCACAAAATGTATCCACCGATTCCGCTGCTCAAACTGCCACTATTCCAGTGCCTGATACACCCGTTACTACAACTACTGTAGAAACTGATGCACCTCCAACAGATTCACCAACAGCAGATGAACAGACAGACTCCAACTCATACAATGCACCTGAAGATCTGAATCAACTTGAAGTACCCGAACCTGCAAATTACGATCCCAATGCATTCTTTAATCCGTTTGCACCGACTCCCAACCTTTCCGATATTCCAGAGTCGTCAACACGGGACTTGGAATCGACTAATGTGCAGCAGTTCCATAACCCTCACCCTTCAACACATCATTGGACACGTGATCACCCAATTGTCAACATTATTGGTAATCCCCAAGCTCCAGTGATGACTCGACAGAAACTTCACTCCGATGCCGAACACTGCATGTATGCACTCACCATCTCTCATGCCGAACCAAAAAGCATCAAGGAAGCAATGACACATGATAATTGGATTGAGTCTATGCAAGAAGAATTCGACCAATTCAAGAGACTAGAAGTCTGGGAATTAGTTGAAAGACCGGATGGAGTTTATGTGATTGGACTTAAATGGATATGGAAGAATAAGTTGGACGCAGAAGGTAATGTCATACGCAACAAATCCCGATTGGTAGCTAAAGGTTATAGTCAGGAGGAAGGAATCGACTTTGAAGAATCTTTCGCACCCGTGGCTAGACTTGAAGCTGTACGGATTTTTCTGGCATACGCTGCTCACAAAAACATGATCGTGTACCAAATGGACGTCAAAACAGCATTTTTGAATGGTCAGTTACGTGAGGAGGTATACGTCAGTCAGCCGGAAGGATTTGTAGACCCAGAGCATCCGAACCATGTCTATCGACTTAAGAAGGCTCTCTACGGTCTCAAACAAGCCCCCAGGGCATGGTATGACAAACTTACTGCTTTCTTACTTGCTAATGGTTTTACCAAAGGTTTGATAGATCCAACTTTATTTATCCAAAGACACGGGGAAGACGTTTTAATCGTACAAATTTACGTAGACGACATTATTTTTGCATCTACTAACAAAAAGTATTCTAATGCTTTTGCAAAATTAATGAAACTAAATTTTGAAATGTCAATGATGGGTGAACTTACGTTCTTTCTAGGATTACAAGTTCATCAATCTCCCCGTGGTATTTTCCTAAGTCAATCAAAATATGCTCTTGAAATAATAAAGAAACATGGAATGACCAGTTGTGACACATACAATACCCCAATGTCAAACACAACTAAGTTAGATGCGGATTTACATGGGAAAATGGTAGACCCCACAAAATACCGAAGTATTATTGGGTCGCTCATGTATCTAACCGCTAGCAGACCGGATATTGTATTTGCTGTGTTTATGTGCTCTCGCTATCAGTCGCGTCCTACTGAACGTCACCTCAATGAGGCTAAACGAATCCTTCGATACGTGAAAGGAACCATTCACATGGGGATCTGGTATCCGAAGGATTCTGGTTTTGAACTAATTGCTTTTTCAGA
>LBNU01024599.1:81651-92309 GCA_014162995.1 Artemisia annua | reverse complement strand
TCTAGATTATTTAGTTTAGTTTTTAACTCAAGTATTTCATCTTTTAGTTGGTTGTTAGTTTGCTTTAGTAGTTTATTTTTAGCCATTACTTTTTGTCCTACTTTGCATAATATCCTATATTCGTTATCTAAATCTTTTTCGTCTAAGGATAAATTATCATCACTATAGTATTCGGTTTCGGAACTTACCTCATCGGATGCCTTAGCCATGAGACACTTTTCTTCTCTTGTTGTCTCTTTTTCATCGTTGTCACTATCGCTCCATGCTCCTCCTACGAACGCCTTATGATTTTGACTTCTTGACAATTTTGGACACTCACCAATGAGATGGTTTGGATCCCCACACTTGAAGCACTTCCTTTCGCTTTTGCCATTCTTGTCATCCTTGTTTCTATGCGATGTCTTTCTTTCATCAAATGGTTGTCTAACGTATCTTCCTCGTCTTTTAAAGAATTTCTTGAAATCTCTCACGGCCATAGCGTATTCTTCATCATCACTTTCGAATGTTGAGTATTCCTCATCACTAGAGTCCTTCTTTGCCTTTAATGCAATTGATTTGCTTTGCTCCCTTTTTCCTTTAACCATTTCGGAATCTTTCTTTATTATCACTTCATGCACCTTCAAGTTTCCAATTAGTTCATCAAGTTGTAGAGTTGATAGATTCTTTGATTCTTCAATAGCCGTCACCTTAGCACGCCACTTCGGATGGAGAGCCCTAAGAAATTTCCTTACAAAATTCTTGCTAGAAAAATTCTCATCAAGTGCTTTTAAACTTGTGATGATTGCGTTAAATCTAGCAAAAGCATTATTTATCGATTCCTCTTCCGGAATCGTGAATTGTTCATATTGTTGTACAAGAAGATCTATTTTATTATCTTTGACTTGACTATTACCTTGGTGAGTGATTAGTAAAGAATTCCAAATTTCTTTTGCGGTATTACACATAAAAATTCTTTCATATTCTTTGCGTGGTAACGCATTATAAATCACCATTTTAGCCTCATTATTTTTAGAAAGTTTCTTTTTCAAATCATCGCTTTGTTTTACATAAGAAACAAGTTCATCCTTTTTAGTTTCCGAATTATATTGTAAAGGAAGAAAATCACCATTAGTAATAACATGCCAAAGATCTAGATCCTTTGATTTCACATAAGTTTCGAATCGTTTTTCCCAATATAAAAATCCATCACTTTCAAATAGTGGTGGTCTTTGCATAGATTACCCTTCTAAATATTTTTCCGATTCCATAGATCGATTCAAGTTTTAAAATACAGTTTATTTTAAAAATCTTGTTTGACGTGGCTCTTGATACCAATTGTGAAAAACTAGAAGGGGGGTTTGAATAGTTTTACGTCCGTTTTAAAATTTGTAAAAACAAGTTTATTTTAAAAACTTCGATTCTAGTTTATGTGATTTCAATACTTGCACTATATGAACAATTATATATTTACTAACTAACCAAGCTAATATAGTATAAGTAAATAAGTAACGAACGAAAAGAGTTAGAAAGATCAAACCACAATACAAGGATTTATAGTGGTTCGGCTACAAGGTCACCTTCCTTGTTCCTACTCCACTCCCCGAGTCACCTACTCGAGAGTTTTCTTCACTATGTCAACAAACTTCCTTGTGGCGGAGAAACCTTACACAACTTTCGCTTACACTGGCTTAACAACACAAAGCTAGATGTCGGGTTCTAATCCTAGCTGGAACCAATCTCACGACTCTTCACAACTTCTTCACTACTAGTACACACTACACCTTCTTCACTACTTCACACCACTTCACTACTACACAACTTCTTCTTCTCTACACAACTTCTACATCTCCTAAAACTACTTATTACAACCACAACACAACTACACAAATAATTTACACAATGTACACAACTAATCTACAATACTTCTTAAACTTTGTTGTTGAAGGAGTATTCTTCTTTTGCACTTTGGATGAGGATGGATGAGAAGGGATTGAATCACTTGAAACAAGGATTAATAATCTAATGATCAAAGGGTTTTAGAAGATGTTTAGAGAGATTTAGATCTGAAAATTTTCGTGCAAAAGGTGAGAAAAATACCAGGTTTGAGGTGATATTTATAGGAGAAAATTTCTGACAGAATCTGACAGGGGAGCGTGGCCGGCCCCCTTAATTCATGGCCGGCCCCTTTAAAATTAAGGGGGCCGCCCAGCTGTAACGGCCAGATTTTCTGTCTTTTAGTGAGGAAAGTTTATTTGGTGAAAAACTAACTGATTTCGGTTAAAAAATTTGAATTCATATATTTAGTATGATTTAAACATTTTCTTTTATTACCAAAAGTGTTTTTCAAAAATATAAAATATGTTTATATTATTAAATAAACTTTGTAATAATTAATTAAATACCCGTTTGATCATGAGATGTATTAAGCACTTGTTTATTCATACCTTAAGTGATTAAGTTGGATAAAATGATATAAACTAGCTTAATACTTGTTTACGTAGTAATCTTACGTTAAATGATTTTACATTTTGTGATCGTCAAAACGTATAGATATCAAAAAATATAAATAACATTTTTATGCATTATTTATGTCAACATTTTTGTCAGTTTGTTATAGAGTGACAGTGAGTCAGTTTCTGGGTAGACTTTTTGCGAAAAATTTTCACGTTTTTGGTCATGTTTGGTCTCGGGGTGTAACATTCTGTCCCTGTTCTCCATCCTCCATAAAGCACGTTTCTCCCTCCAGTGCGCCTTTGCTGCGGCCTTTCTTCTCTTCTTCTCTGCTACAGCCTCCTTCTTCGCAGCAGCAGCAGCCTCCTTGTCTGCTGCATCATCTTCTTGAGCCTTGAGATCCTCCTCCAAGGCCGCTTCAAGCTCGTAGTATGACCACCTCCTCATTTTCAAGTGGGGTAGCATCAGCATCCCTAGCTCTTTTGTTTCCTGACAACATTCTTACAATTTTGTTTTTTTTACTAAGGTTTTGGATATGATTGGATTGGTATGCATCACAATGTGGGANATTTTGGTTAAAAATTTGAATTCATATATTTAGTATGATTTAAACATTTTCTTTTATTACCAAAAGTGTTTTTCAAAAATATATAATATGTTTATATTATTAAATAAACTTTGTAATAATTAATTAAATACCCCTTTGATCATGAGATGTATTAAGCACTTGTTTATTCATACCTTAAGTGATTAAGTTGGATAAAATGATATAAACTAGCTTAATACTTGTTTACGTAGTAATCTTACGTTAAATGATTTTACATTTTGTGATCGTCAAAACGTATAGATATCAAAAAATATAAATAACATTTTTATGCATTATTTATGTCAACATTTTTGTCAGTTTGTTATAGAGTGACAGTGAGTCAGTTTCTGGGTAGACTTTTTGCGAAAAATTTTCACGTTTTTGGTCATGTTTGGTCTCGGGGTGTAACATTCTGTCCCTGTTCTCCATCCTCCATAAAGCACGTTTCTCCCTCCAGTGCGCCTTTGCTGCGGCCTTTCTTCTCTTCTTCTCTGCTACAGCCTCCTTCTTCGCAGCAGCAGCAGCCTCCTTGTCTGCTGCATCATCTTCTTGAGCCTTGAGATCCTCCTCCAAGGCCGCTTCAAGCTCGTAGTATGACCACCTCCTCATTTTCAAGTGGGGTAGCATCAGCATCCCTAGCTCTTTTGTTTCCTGACAACATGCTTACAATTTTGTTTTTTTTACTAAGGTTTTGGATATGATTGGATTGGTATGCATCACAATGTGGGAGTATCAAATTTATATACAAAAAAGGGGGGAAACCGAAAGGACTATATTCAGTTTTACACGCTTTGGTAGCACTCTTGGGTTCCCCATTCTTAGTTGGAAATATAACACACATTTATAACTCCTTTTTTGTCTAGAAGCTTTTTATAAATGTATATCTGAGTTGTATTTAATGTGTCGGGTTTGGTGGGATTCACACGGCACTAAAATGTTTGTACTATTAGCACCAGCTTTCTTTAAACGGTACTAAGTAGTTAGTACCGTTAGTGAACAAGATTACATAATGTATTATTATATACAAAGATAGTCAAACTAAAAAGTCAACCTACTTAACTAACTGCAAGATTATAAAGAAAAAATAAAGTAGTAGAAAAAGGTTACAACCTGAGTACAAAGTAAGCCTACCATTCAACAACAACTAAAGTAGTACACAATGTTCACAACATGTTTATTCAGGTCACAACAAATTTATTCAAAGAAACAACATCCTAAATCAACTAATTCATTTTTTTTACCCTTCCCTTTTGGTTTGATACCATGTTCTTCAGAGGTATTAGCATTTGGAAGGCCTAGAACCTCAACCCTCTCATCAAAAAGCTCTTTCTCAGTCTTTTTAGGAGTTTAAACCTTCCTAGCTTCTTCCTTTGTTCTCCCTCCTCCAGAATAACCCTTTGGAAAATAGGCTTCCCATGGATTAAGATCTTCATGCCCTTCAGAACTTGAGTCACTGCTGTTAACAGAAATGATTGCTGCAAAAAAAATAATAAAGAATAATATAAACGTTGGTATTAAAAATAAAAATAAAAAATGAAAGAGACTGATGTACGCGGGATTGCGACCACGCAACAGGTTTTACCTCTCAAGGGATCTTGAGAAGCTTGCAATCCCACCAGGCAGCGTACCTGACCGATGTAGTATAGTGTAGTGGTAAGTACGGGGGATTGATCGTTCTCTCGCAGGGAATAGTGTTCATTAGGTATGAAAAACTACTCTAATAGGTCTAAGGATGAGGGATGATTATTTTTATATTTTTTTATTTTATAAAAGCAAGTAAAATCTCGGGTTGAAGGATTGGGCGGAATTAGTTGCTAGTCAACTAACCCGAAAGCTACTATTGTAAATAAAATAAAAATAACTAAAACTAAGTGGTTGTGAAACTTATATGGAGACAAGTGTGTTTACTTAGATTTGCTTACTCCCTAACTATCTTTTACCGGTTAATTAGTGTGTATTAATTGCGTGGATGATGGGTGTATTCCTTAATACTATTCGTGGGGTGGCGTACGTACTTCCCCAACTCTATAAGCTCCTACTTCACTCCTATATCGAGCCTGCTAGAAGCTCCTAACATTGGATCATTAGAATTCGCTCATGCATTAAATACAACCATAAAAACCTAGTACGCATTGGTTCATGTTTCTTAAGACGTTCAAGAAAGTTACCGTATAGGAGGTTAGCCAGTTTTCTTAAGCCTAACATCGATAAACAATATCCAATACAAGTAATAACACACCAACAACCAATAATCAATAGTTAGGTTTCATTAGATCTAAGCAAACACAAAATAAATCTAGCCTAGCATGTTAATTGAAAGAAAAAGCATAAGATATGATTAACCAACACATAGACATATTAATTAATTTGAATGGAGACTTATCTTCAATTGAACATGGAAGAATCAAGGGTGAAAAACCCTTGAAAAAGCTGTTAAAATCGTCTAGGGTTTTGTTCCCAAAAGTTGCACACTANCAAAATAAATCTAGCCTAGCATGTTAATTGAAAGAAAAAGCATAAGATATGATTAACCAACACATAGACATATTAATTAATTTGAATGGAGACTTATCTTCAATTGAACATGGAAGAATCAAGGGTGAAAAACCCTTGAAAAAGCTGTTAAAATCGTCTAGGGTTTTGTTCCCAAAAGTTGCACACTAATGAATGAAAAATAGAAAAGTATATATAGAAAATACACTCTGACGGCGTCAGCTTATACGCTCGGCGCCGTCAGCTCGCCGCCATTAGGGTTCTCGGATGACCTAGATCCATGTCTGACGCCGTCACTTGTAAAATACCTCTGGGCCGTCACTCTTTAGCTTAACACCTGACAGCCTAGGAATATTAACACCTGACGCCGTCAGGTGTTATTTCCATGTTTTTTTCTTAGGCCGTCACGTATAGTCAGAATCCACTCCTTTGTCTTGGTTGGCTGACGGCGTCACCTTGTGACTCTGATGCCGTCAGGAAGGATATCCAGCATTCTTTTGAGACTTTGTCGTTTTCTTCACTTTATGCTCCAAAAACGTCCAAAATGATGTGCTTTCCAGAATTCTTCTCAAAAGTACCTAAGATGACAAAAGGAACGATTTAAGGCAATATTTGATCATATTATCACGAATTAGGGCTTAAATGACCCCCTAAAACGGGTACACTTTTCTCCTCATCAAATACCCTTACACTTGAGATTTGCTTGTCCTCAAGCAAATAGGCTTTTATTCCAATCAAAATATGAGTTAGGGGTCATTTAACACTAATATAAAAGTAATTACAACAAATAGTTACTCGACCCTAATCATAATAAGCACGGAAATCATACACTAGCACCTCACAAATAGTGTTTGGATACTCTCATCTCTCGGGTGTTATAAACCTATACAACTACATTTGAAATGGAATAAAATCACTCACTACCTGTCATAGCAAATAGATTACCATAGGCTTGGGAGAGGATCAATTACTCCTCCACTAGGCGTAAGCACCTAAGATAAACTATCAAAGAGGGCTTTCCAAAGGGTTGTAATGTAAGGTGTAGGGATATGATAAACACGGTTTGGTTGGAATAAAGGGTATTTTACTGGTGGCAAGTTAATTATCATGATCAAATACATGTACTATACAATGTTGCTAAGCCAAGACTCGACTCAACTTCAGCTAAAAATGAAATAACAAAAATATGAACAAACATAAAAAGAAACAGGATGGTAGTCCGTATGTTTTTTCTACTTCTCTTTTTTTCATTTTTTTGTATTTTTCTTGATTTTTTCGATTTTTTTTTTCATACACTCTTGCCCTACCATCCAAAATAATACATCATAGGGGCCTCGGTTCTCCCCTTACACTTCAACTTTTACATACTTTACAAATAACTAATCTAATGACTTGAATTAAGATAATCGAAAAACTTGGAGTACTTTTAAAAATCTTTAGCACATATGGGGGTAATAATGTTGTTCTTCCCCATTACTCCATTAAACTAGTACTTTACCCATGAGTCCCAATCGTCCCAAAACAATATGTACAAGATATGACTCGACTTAGCAACCATGTATTCAATTAGATAATTAACAAAGGGTTTAACATAAATGTTCTAACAATAATGCACTAAAGATGAGTGCATACAAGGTAGGCTAAGGCGATTTGGGTGTACATTTAAGTGGGGTGTAACAAATTTTCACTTTGAGTAAGATGCTCAAAGGTCGAAACAAAAAGATAGGCTCTGAGGGGTGTATTAGGGGTATCGTGTACCAAAAATGGGTACAACGTAAAGGGTGTGGGAGAATTACTTGACCAATATAGCCAACGTAATTATAACAAAAACACGGGTGTAAAACAAGGGTTTAATCCTAATGCCTCTTATCATGTAGTATATCTAACTATACGAATGTAGTCTCACTTGTGGATTTCAGATGGTCCTAACGCAAGTTCTAGAATCTAGGTGCAACCGGTACTCACATCATAGCATCAAAGATGGATGCTTTTCCTACCAATTCTAGGGGCGAACCTCACATATTTGGGGTGGAAATTTTTTTTAGTGGTACGGTTTTGTGCTAGTCATATAATTTCCTATCCATGAGACGCTTGTTAAGACCAAAGTTTCACTTCTAAATGTTGTAAAAAATTTTAAATTGGTGCTAAAATTGCCCTAACAAATATTTCTCTCGGTTTTATTACAAATTTACTATCAAACAAAAAAAAATCAAGCGCAATTGCATTCTCTAAGATTTCTTCATTTACCCCCCCCCCCCCTTACACTTAAACCGAACATTGTCCCCAATGTTCACATAAAAGATGTAAAAGTAGTGAAAATGAAAGAATGAAACAAATACTCCCCTGATTCGTTAGGCGTGGATAGTGTGGTAACATGTTAGATCTTCTTCCAAGAAAGATGAATGCTCAAAGCTTCCCTTCCGAAATATAAATCATCTCCTTGTCCAAAATAACCTGTTAACCTAAAAAACAATAAAGGCGAACCTCGCGTAAAATCGGCGGTATAATCTATAATAGGATATAATGCTTGTGGAATGAATGTTTTTGCAGAATTCCTGGAGATTATAAGTTAGAGAATTAACAAAACTTTTTATGATTCTGGAAGAAAAACAAAACTTTCAGAAAATTACTGCCTGACGCCGTCAGGTTGTAATGCCTGACGCCGTCAGAAATGATCTGACAGAATTCTAATGTTAAGTTTCCGGAAAATTTCTGGAAAAACTATACCTTACTTCCTGGAATTCCTGCAAAAATATCATTGTGACTCGATACAAGTATTTGACTCAAACAAGTACAAATATGCATGTTAATTTACATTGTTATGATTCATGTTCATTCGTTCTTATTAACCGATTTAGATTTCCCTTACACTTATCTTTTGCAAAATACCTTTATATGTAGTTAAGACGAAGTTAAAAACAAAATAAAGCATTTTCACAAGTTAGTTTGAAGCATGAATCAATAACAAGAAAAATAACCTACATACGGAAACAAATAAATCAAACAAACAAATAAATAAACACAAAGCAAATAAAGCTTGGGTTGCCTCCCAAGAAGCGCTTTTCTTTATTAACGAGTCTTGTAGCTAGACTCAAAGTTACCGTACATTACATGACTCCATCGTTGGTCACGGTTTCTAGGTCATCCTCTTGTCCGGTTTTATAATGCGGTCCTAATTTCAAACAATCCTTGTAGAAACCGAATATCCTTTCCATGACATAGTCTACTCCCCTACGTCTATCCTCATCATTCCTATAGTAGACCGCTTGCTTGTGCTCCTTTTCAAGGTTTGACAAAAGTCGGTATTGCTCTATCTTATAAGGCATTTGGTAAGCTACATCATCGGTCTCGTCCTTGAATCTAACTATCCCTAGAGATATGTCATAGTTCATCTTAGAGGCCTCAACAAATGGCTTTCCAAAAACTACTTGAGTTAAGCACGCATCTATTACCGGGCGAATGTCCTCAACAATCACAAAGTCGGCGATATAGGTGAAATTCCCTATGTAGACATGTAGTCCCCTAACTCTACCTACAAAATTGCTCACCCACCCCGTGCTAGGAAATGTCCTAAGTCCCAGTTGCTATTTCATTATAAGATTGTAGTGGGCTCTAGTCATGATGTTTATGGGAGACTTAAGATCTATATAAGCTTTCCAAACATGCAAGTGACCTATATTGCATGGTATGTTAAGGTTGGTAGGGTCACCGGTTTTGATGATTGGGTTACCTAGGATGTATGGTGTCTCGGGGTCATTGAATAGATCCTTATGGTATGCCCGCTCTTCTCTAGTTGGTACCTATTGAAGTAGTCCTCTTCATCATCTACTTCTTTAGTCTCACTTATCCTAATTTCCTTATCTACCTCGACTTTCTTAACCTCATCCTTAGGTTCACTATTATCCTCACTCCTATCAATTGGTTTAATGGTGACAACGTTGACGAAGTGGACATGTTTGGATGAAGAAGGGTCTTTAACTTGGGGTCCGCTATTCATGTTCCTAGCGTCCTTATGTGGAGGTGATAGCACTTGGTTGTTGAGGGCTTTCAATAAGTTGTCTATCTTATTGGTCATCTCCGTTTGTTGTTGATTGAATTCGGATTCGAACCTAGCTATTTGAGCTTCTTGAGATGCCATAAATTGAGACATCAATCCTTTGAGATTATTGGTACTACCATTGTTGTTGGAAGGATTGTTATTGAAAGTACGGTTTGGGTAGGAACCGTTTGAGTGGAAACGATTAGGTGGGTTGAAAGAATTGGTTTGGGGCGCGTTTTGGTTTTGCTTCCACCTAAGGTTTGGGTGATTTCTCCATGAGGGGTTGTATGAATCACCGTAAGGGTTTGGCTCGGGTTTGAAAGTGTACCACTTGTCTCCCGCTCCGTCGGTACGCAAGGATGCGTAGTCCGCAAAAGCTTGCTCGGGGAGTTCCATGCAATCACGAGTGTCGTGGGGATAACTACATAATTCGCACGAAGAAGTGATTTTGTTCACTTGGCTTGAAGGTTTAGGAGCCTCGTAGGATTTCATAAGAAACTTGACTTGGTCTTCAAGTTCTATGATCCTACGGTCGGATGTGCTTGAATTATTCGAAGGCAAAGAGATTATTGCCTTGACCGTTTTATTCAAATCACGGGGATCATTCCAACTTTCGTTGTCATAGAGAGCAAGATCTTCT
Organism: Artemisia annua; assembly: GCA_014162995.1. Lineage (NCBI taxonomy): Eukaryota > Viridiplantae > Streptophyta > Magnoliopsida > Asterales > Asteraceae > Artemisia > Artemisia annua. The sequence continues at coordinate 82,121 of LBNU01024599.1, read as the reverse complement.
AGGAGATCCCATGATTGTTCCACACTTAGATCACGTAGCTTACCACCGGCTGATTGGTCAATGGCTTGCCTCGTGGGGAGATTGATATGGTCATAGAAGATTTGGACTTGGATCCAAAGGTCTATGCCATCATGAGGGACCTTTTGGAGTAAGTCCTTGAATCGAGTCCATGCCTCGTAGAGGGTTTCGCCTTGACGTTGTTGGAACGCCAAGATATCATTTCTTAACTTGGTAGTTCTTCCCGGTGGGAAAAATTGAGCTAAGAAGCGAGTTGTGAGATCATCCCAAGAGGTGATGGATCCTGCGGGTAGATGCTCTAGTCACTGACTAGCATGGTCTCGCAGAGAGAATTGGAAGAGACATAATCGGGTAGTCTCTCGAGTTTCAACATTAAGGTCTATGGAATCTACGATTTTGAGGAAATCCTTGAGATGTTGATTTGGATCTTCGGAACGAAGTCCATGGAATGC
>LBNU01024599.1:55374-68100 GCA_014162995.1 Artemisia annua | reverse complement strand
TCTAATAACCCAATTTAACAAAACCAAAAAATTTGGAGTACTTTTAAAATATTTAGCACATATGGGGGTAATAATGTTGTTCTTCCCCATTACTCCATTACACTAGTACTTTACCCATGAGTCCCAATCGTCCCAAAACAATATGTACAAAGATATGACTCGACTTAGCAACCATGTAATCAATTAGATAATTAACTAAGGGTTTAACAAATGTTGTCACAATAATGCACTAAAGGTGAGTGCATACAAGGTAGGCTAAGGCGATTTGGGTGTACATTTAAGTGGGGTGTAACAAATTCTTCCCTTAAGTAAAATGCTTAAAGTTAGAAACGAAAAGGATAGGCTCTGGAAGGTGTACTAGGGGTATCGTGTACCAAAAATGAGTACAACGCAAAGGTGTTGGAGAATTACTTAACCGATGTAGCCAAAGTAATTATAACAAAAACACAGGTGTAAAACAATGTGTTAATCCTAATGCCTCTTAGTAAATCTAACTACACGAATGTAGTCTCACTTGTGGATTCGGGATGGTCCTATCGCAAGTTCTAGAATCTAAGTGCTACCGGTACACACACAAGCATTAAAGATGAATGTTTTTCCTACCAATTCTAGGGGCGAGCCTCACATATTTAGGTGGAAAATTTTTAGTGGTACGGTTTTGTGCTAGTCATATAACTCCTATCCATGAGATGCTCATTAAGACCAAAGTTTCACTCCTATATGTTGTAAAAATTTTAAATTTGGCACTAAAATTACCCTAACAAGTATTTCTCTCAGTTTTATTACACACCTACCATTAAACAAACAAAAATCAAGTGTAATTTCATTCTCTAAGGTATCGTAATTTACCCCCTCCCTCCCCCTTACACTTAAGATGAACATTGTCCCCAATGTTCAAATAATAAGATGTAAAAGTAAATAAGGTAAAGAATGAAATCAAATACTCCCCTGATTCGCTCGGTAGATAAAGTGGTAACATGGTTAGATATTCTTCCAAGAAAATGAACGCTCAAAGCTTCCCTTCCGAAATATACATCATCTTCTTGTCTAAAATAACCTGTTAAACCTGAGAAAACAAACACGAAAACCTGCATAACATCGGCGGGATAAATCTGTATAAGGATATAAAATGCTTGTGGAATGAATATTTTGCAGATTCCTGGAGTTTATAAGTTAGAGATTTTATAAAGCATTTTATGATTCCGGAAGAAAAACAAAACTTTCAAAAATTCCAGAAAACAGTGCCTGACGCCGTCAGCCTGGGGCTTGACGCCGTCAGAAGTGATCCGATAGATTTTTCATGTTAAGTTTCCGGAAAATTTCTAGAAAAACTCAATTCTTAATTCCTGGAAATCCTGCAATATATCATGATGACTCGATACAAGCATTTGACTCAAATAATTACTAATATGTATGTCAATTTAATATTGTTATGATTCATGTTCATTTGTTCTTATAAACCGATTTGGATTTCCCTTACACTTATCTTTTGCAAAATACCTTTATATGTAGTTAAGACGAAGTTAAAAACAAAATAAAGCATTTTTACAATTTTGAAACATGAATCAATAACAATAAAAATAAAATATTCATACGGAAGCAAATAAAATCAAACAAACAAACAAATAAACACACAAAGCTTGGGTTGCCTCCCAAGAAGCGCTTTTCTTTATTAACGAGTCTTGTAGCTAGACTCAAAGTCACGGGCTCTACCCTACGTAGGTGAGGTCCGCATCGAGGACATCCTTAGGGTTGATTTGGTTGGAAGTGTCCTATTGGTGCGTTTGGTGAAATATGACCTCTCAAACTTCTCTCCATCCGGATCATATATAGTCATTTTTATGTGCCATTATCCATCTCCTTCCTTAGGTGGCTTTTTCCAATTCCATTTATGTTTATCGCCTTTGCTTTTCCACTTATTCATGGCTAAGTTAATTGGCAAAACTCCTAGGAAGTCAATCATCTTTCGAAAAACTAAGGGGTCTTCAAAGGGGTCTAACTCGGTGTCCCTAGCCAAAAGTTGTTCTACCGTTTGTGTTCGGTTCACAAATTCTTCTTCTAGGTAGAATGGGCGTTGGGGTCCTATGAAGTCTCCTTCTAACCATGGTCCGTATCTAGAGGGCCTCCTATTAACATCTATTGATTCCTCAAGGGTGTCATAGGCATGTTTCTTAACATCATATACCGACCAAGTTTCTCCTTCTCCTAGCGCTATCTTAGATTCCTTACAATCAATCATAGTACTTGCGGTGGCTAGAAATCCTCTTCCTATCAACAAGGAGCATGTAGGGTCGCTAATCATGTCGAGGACGTGGAAATCGGCCAGAATTGTCAACTTCCCTATGTGAACTACCACGTCCTTTACTACTCTTACCGGGTATGCTACACTTCCATCCGCTAAACCTATTATTACCTCGGTTTCTTCCAGCTTTCCTAGTTTGAGGGCGGTGTAGAGAGGTAGTGGAAGTAAGTTAAGGCTTGAGCCAAGATCGGCTAATGTGTCATAAGCCTCTGAATTACCGATCTTGCATGGTAGGACAAATAAGCCCGGGTCGTCTAATTTCTTAGGTAGCTTGTTTCGAACGAAGGCGGTCCCTTTGTCACCTAACTTGAGCTTCTTTTCATATTTTTCTAAGAGGGCATTATAGTAGGGGGCTCGCTCTAACACATCAATAACCGGACGTTCAAGGTGGAGCTCCTTGAATTCTTCGTCAAGGTTTTGAGTGGGAGGTATTTCAACTATGTTATTGACCAATTTAGTGTTGGATATTCTAATTTGTTGGTCCTTTTGAACGACTTGGTTTTGTTTGAAACACGTGCTCATGGAATTGACCGAATAATATTGTGGACAAGAACTAGGAGACGAAACCGACGAAATAGCGTTAACGTTTAGTTTCAGGTTCTTGACCGTGTTGCTAGGGAGTGCTCCTATATCTCGGTCATTGAGAACTTTCAACAAAGTGTCAATTTTATTGGTCACCTCGCTTTGCTTTTGTTTGAAATCGGCTTCAAACTTTGCTAGACGAGCTTCTTGAGATGCCATAAAATTGGACATCAATCCTTCAAAATTATTGGTACTACCATGGTTGTTGGAAGGATTGTTATTGAAAGTGCGGTTTGAGGAAGAACCGCTTTGTTGGAAATGATTAGGTGGGTTAGAAGAATTGTTTTGAGGCATGTTTTGGTTTTGCTTCCACCTAAGGTTTGGGTGATTTCTCCATGAGGGGTTGTTTGAATCACCATAAGGGTTTGGCTCAGGTTTGAAAGTGTACCACTTGTTTCCCGCTCCGTCGGTACGCGAGGATGCGTAGTCTGCAAAAGCTTGTTCGGGGAGTTCCATGCAATCACGAGTGTCGTGGGGACCAATACATTTAAGCATGCTTCTTCACTAAAATCAGTGAACCGAACTTCCAAAAGGAGCCTCGTAGGATTTCATAAGAAACTTGACTTGGTCTTCAAGTTCTATGATCCTACGGTCGGAAGTGCTCGAATTGTGCGAAGGAAAAGATATTGCCTTGACCGTTTTATTCAAATCACGGGGATCATTCCAACTTTCGTTGTCATAAAGAGCAAGATCTTCGAAGAGATCCCATGATTGTTCCGCACTTAGATCACGTAGCTTACCACCGGCCGCTTGGTCAATGGTTTGCCTCGTGGGGAGATTGATATGATCATAGAAGATTTGGACTTGGAGCCAAAGGTCTATGCCATGATGAGGGACTTTTTGAAGTAAGTCCTTGAATCGAGTCCATACCTCGTAGAGGGTTTCGCCTTGACGTTGTTGGAACATCAAGATATCATTCCTTAGCTTGGTAGTCCTTCCCGGTGGGAAAAACTGAGCAAGGGAACGAGTTGTGAGATCATCCCAAGAGGTGATGGATCCTGCGGGTAGACGCTCTAGCCATTGACTAGCATGGTCCCGCAGAGAGAATTAAAAGAGACGCAGTCGGGTCGTCTCTCGAGTTTCAACATCAAGGTCTATGGAATCTACGATCTTAAGAAAGTCCTTGAGGTGTTGATTAGGATCTTCGGAACGAAGTCCATGGAAAGCGCATCCGCTTTGCACCAACTGGATGGTGTCGAATCGCAAGAGAGACACATTGGCTCCTTGGGTGAGCTCAATGGTGTTTCGATAGCCTTGGTGGCTAGGACGGGAGTATTCTCCTAAAGTACGGGCTCTAGGAGGTTGGTTTGGTTGGGGATGGTTTTGTTGTGGTGGGTTGTTGGGATCAAGGATATTACCACCTTCCATGATGTCGGATGGTAATGGTTACGAACAAAGACACGAAGAAATAAGATAGACTAAAGAAAACCTAGAAAAATAAAATAAAAGTCTCACTAGAAAGGAATCTAGTGAATAGACCTAATAAAATAAAGATTCAACCTAAACAATAACTATTCCCCGGCAGCGGCGCCAAAAATTTTTATGCGCGGGATTGCGACCACACACTAGGGTTTTACTTCTCAAGGGATCTTGAGAAGCTTGGAATCCCCACCAGGCAGTGTACCTGACCGATGTAGTATAGTGTAGTGGCAAGTACCGGGGATTGATCGTTCTCTGCGGGAATAGTGTCGTTAGGATTGAAAAGCTACTCTAATAGGTCTAAGGGTGAGGGAGGATTCTTTTTCTATTTTATTATTTTTAGGAAAGCAAGTAAAAATCTCGGGTTTGAAGGAGTGTTCGGAATTAGTTGCTAGTCAACTAACCCAAATAACTACTAATACAAATAAAAGAAAATAACAAGAAAGTAAATGTTTGTGAAAACTATATGGAGAGAAGTGTGTTTACTTAGATTTCCTTACTCCCTAACTATCATTTACCGATTGATTAGTGTGTATTAATTGCGTGGATGACGGATTGTATTCCTTAATAACGATCGTGGGGGTGTGTACGAACTTCCCCAACTCTATAAGCTCCTACTTCACTCCTATGTCGAGCCGGCTAAGAAGCTCCTAACATGGGATCACTAGAATTCGCTCATGCATTAAATACAATCAAATAACCTTAGTACACCTTGGTTCATGTTTCTTAAGATGTTCAAGCATGTTACCTATTGGACGTCTGCCAGCTTTCTTAAGCCTAACATCGTTAAATATTCATCCAATACAATCAATAACACACCATTCAATCAATAATCAATAGTTAGGTTTCATTAGATCTAAGCAAACTGTCACACCCCCAAAAATGGTTTGCAGCGGAAAGTAATATTTTTGGGGTGCAACTCAATTGGTACCACAACACAAGTGCAAAGAACGGTTTCATCTCATTCATTTAGAATAAAATAGTTTAACAAAAATGTTGAATTACATTGTTAAAAGTAGTGCGGAATTAGGCCCTCAAAACTTATAGTTTAAAACGGTCCCCAAATAAATATCAGAGTCTTCTATGACCATGCGATGCCCTATCAAAACCTCCAGTAGTGTGCCATTGCTTAATACCTGAAAATACATGCTAAAGTGTCAACACGAGGTTGGTGAGTTTATAGAGTTTAGTGAAAATGAATTGCATTAGGATGAAGATTTCCCAGCGAAGGCATTGTAAATCCACCCGGTTCCAAGTCTCGGCCATAACAAGACTTGCAACCTGTGTTTTTACAACCCACCACCAAATGTGATTTGATGTATGTAAATGAAATACTTTTACGGTAACCACAAGTATAATGTGCATGACAAAAGTTACGTGAAAAATAGTACAATAAACCTTAAGCTGATGACCCCGAAGCTTGACTGCATGAAATGCCCCTCCAGAGTGTTTTGCCGAGCACTCTAATGTATATGTAAAATGAAATGCATCCGCTTGACTGTTGGTTTAACCAACACGGATGGAGGCGTCACCCTCAATAGATCTATCCACTCACTCTCACTTAAGCATAATTAACGGTCCATGATTGTATGGGGACTTAAACATGGCAAATGCGGTAACTTAAGTAATGTACTTGAAATTTAATACTTTGGCCCGTATAAAAATAATGATGTTGCAATGTATTCTCCCTCGCGGGATTTGAAATGGAATAATAAATTGAAAACATGTAATTGAGCATGTATCTCCCCCAAAGAGATTGTAAAGTAATTAAACAAGTAAAAGTGGGGCTATGACTCACCTGGTGCGATAGCTACGATGACAAGAGTAGATGCAATGAAATGAGGCACGATCTCTAACCGCAACCTAATATGAACGATAGGTTCTAATGTAAGAAATGAAACGATGTTGCACATGCAAATACGTATGTTATCGATACCACTCGTGAAACTTGAAAATAATGTTTATCGTCGAAAAATACATTTTTGACGTCTCGTTAAGTTAATAAACACTTTCCATGTAAATATGATGAAACGATACTCCACGATCCTTGTTTGGTGTTCTATCGGCAAATATAGTGTTTACGTTGCAAAAGTAACATTTTCCAAACTTGAGAAAATAGGTCCAATGACTTGGTAAAACTAGTCGCGAAGTATTGTACGTTGAGTGTTAAAACAGGAGCTTGGCGTTTTTAAAAACCTTGCAACAATGTCTAGAAGTCGTATCATTTAACTTTTGACCATACGGGTCTCGATAGGTAAAGGAATATGGCTTACAATGTAGTCACTTGAAAATATAGTTTTTCAACACTTAGAGTATTTGTTATATAAAAGCTGTCAACTTATATATGTTTCGCCGGGTTTTAAACGCGTATATCTTGGTCGTTATAAATTCGTTTTCCGTGTTCTTTATATCCCCGGAATCGTATAAACATGTACTATCACATTTTTAGTAGTTCCGCTTAGCTAGGTTACGTTAAACGACTCATTTTGCCCAACAAAAGTTTCCATACAGCAACTATTTTTCTGAAAATAAGTTTTCGTCGTTAAACTTTGGAAAACCATATCTCCTTCGTTATTAACTCGTTTTTATGCAAACTTTCGGCCATAGTTTCATCTCGGAATGTATTTTCTAAATCTTTGGCCAAAATTACCCAAAACCCACTGATTTTGCCACATTTTGCAAAAATGGACAGAACCTTATAATATAGTGTTTATAACTCATATTCTTGGTTCTAACTTGTTCAAGACTTAACCAAACTACTTCAATTCAACTCCACAAATACTCAATCCTACGATACACCTTCTTAGGGTGTCATGGGGTCCTAAGCATCACCAACCTTGGTGGGTTTCATGGGATTGTTAAAAAAATTATAGATCTAGTGTTTATGAAGAAAAATGAATAAAGTGGTATGTTAAACATAAGTAAGTTGCATGTTTAACTAACAACACTTGAAAATACATAATCACATGGATCGAATGAAAGTATAACATGATCAAAAAGATGTTCTTGAACTTACTTGGAGATTAGATGAGTTTTGGATGAAAAAGGATTAAAACCTTGGAGTTTTTATTTCAATGACGCCGGGTTTTAAACGCGTATATCTTGGTCGTGATAAACTCGTTTTCCGTGTTCTTTATATCCCCGGAATTGTATAAACATGTACTATCACATTTTTAGTAGTTCCGCTTAGCTAGGTTACGTTAAACGATTCATTTTGCCCAACAAAAGTTTCCATACAGCAACTATTTTTCTGAAAATAAGTTTTCGTCGTTAAACTTCGAAAAACCATATCTCCTTCGTTATCAACTCGTTTTTATCCAAAATTTCAGCCATAGTTTCATCTCGGAATGTATTTTCTAAATCTTTGGCCAAAAATTACCCAAAACCCACTTATTTTGCCACATTTTGCAAAAATGGACAGAACCTTATTATATAGTGTTTATAACTCATATTCTTGGTTCTAACTTGTTCAAGACTTAACCAAACTACTTCAATTCAACTCCACAAATACTCAATCCTACGATACACCTTCTTAGGGTGTCATGGGGTCCTAAGCATCACCAACCTTGGTGGGTTTTATGGGATTGTTAAAAAAATTATAGATCTAGTGTTTATGAAGAAAAATGAATAAAGTGGTATGTTAAACATAAGTAAGTTGCATTTTTAACTAACAACACTTGAAAATACATAATCACATGGATCGAATGAAAGTATAACATGATCAAAAAGATGTTCTTGAACTTACTTGGAGATTAGATGAGTTTTGGATGAAAAAGGATTAAAACCTTGGAGTTTTTATTTCAATATCCTAACAAGGAATGAAAATAGAGCTTGATTATGACTTCTTCTTGAAAAAAATGATGGATCCTTGATTGTTCTTGATGGTTGTGGGCTGAAGAGCAAGAAGGAGAGGAAAACCCAACTTTTTGATCTTGAAATATGACTTATGTTTTGTAGATTTAGTTTTTACTTGACTTTTGTACAAATATCTTGCATCTAGGACATATTGGTAATTAAGAGATCAATTGCAAGTAAAATATGTATATACATACATATACATGTCGACCCATAGTTTATATGGGTGGGATATTTGTAGTTTTCATGTATTTCTTGAAGTATAATCATGTATTTGAGGTGTATAATGTGGTATATTAATAGTTTTGGGTACCGGGTTAACTATAAATCAATTTTAACGGAACAAAATGAAATATATTAAAGTAGTAAAATTTATAAATTTACATTCCTGATGAGAATCGGGTGTTAAAGTAGTTATTGTGTTGAAATATTGAAAACCGACGGAAGTATAAACGTATACCGGTAAATATGGTATAATTCTCAAAACACCGAGTAAATTAGTAATATAATTTATATATTATTATAATGAGTATGAAAATATATTAGGATCGTAGACGGGAGTATCAGGTATATGTTAGTAGTAAAACTGAGTGGTAGCGTTTATAGAATAAATGAACATACGTAAATGAAAACACACAAACCCGTAAACTAGGTTTACGTGATGATGCATGATGACCATGAATAGTGTTTTTCTTCCAGGGTGAATAGTGTCACATGAAATAATGAATAGTGACCAATGATTAGTGACTCGTGAATAGTAATTTGGAAAAATGTCCTAAAAATGCGGGTTGTTACAGTCTCACCCCCTAAAAGGAACTTCGTCCTGAAGTTTAGTATGTATTGGTCTCGGAAGTGGTGTTGGTGAATAGGTGATGATGTTTTAGTCACATCTAGTTTTCCCGCTCCTAAGTGAACTCAGGATTTCTTCGAAAATTCATGGAACTTCATGATAGTGATTTGTCTTGGTTTCAGCTGTTTGACCTTAGGGTCCATGATTCGTTGGTTTTTCCCAAATTTTAAGCTTATGGTCGGGTTGAATCTCTTCTAATGGAATGGAATAAGGTATGCTACGAGTGGTTCATTTGGAAGGCACTTCTGAGATTTGAAATGTGAGGTGGGATATATATGTGTTGCTGAACTCTGATGGAAACTCAAGTTTGTACGTCAGCTGGCTGATGCTTAAATGAATCTTAAATGGTTCAATACAGAAGGCTCAATCCCTCGAGTTACCAAAATTGTATCATGCCTTTCCAAGGCAAGGCTTTCAACATGGTTCGTTTTCCCATTCGAAAGGTGATGGTTTGCAATCCAGGGATGCCCAATCCGAATGATGTGCGTCATGCACCAACCTAGCTTCTATCGTTCCTTATTGCTTGTAACTGATTCTTAACTTGTAAAGATTTCCTTGTTGTTTCACAATTTAGTTCTTAAACCAGTGAATTGGAATGTAGGATTACTGTGTAAACTACTGAGCTCTAACGGAAGTTCAAGTCTGTAGGCCACTAGGCCCATACTATCTGAAATGTTGAATGACCCAATGTATCTCGGGTTTGACTCTCAGGTTCTTGGTGAATTGTGTTTCAAATGGTGTTGTCTTTGGGATCTTGGGATAGATATTGTTGTCAATGAATCCGATTTATAGCAAATGGTTAGCCCAACCATTTCCAGCATCTATCACACCCGATTTAGGCATATCTCCTTATGTTTGAATCGTTCTCTAATTCTGACCATTTATCTGAAGGTGATAGGTGGTGTGGTTCCAAAAGAATCTTAATGAACTCGTCAAAAGTTTGAGGTGAATCGAATCCCCTCATTAGGAATGATTAGGATAGGTATCATGGATCCTGTAGAAAAAGTCTTACAAGGTTAAGTCTGTCAAGGATGTTATTGGAAAGAATATGTTAGGATAAGGTTGGGATCCTCTGCAGGAATTTCATGAATCGAGTCTTTCTCCACCTACGGTGCTTGGTCTCCATTACTAAGATTTTTCCCATGCTTTATGTCGTCAAATCACCAAAACCCTAAATGTATAATGATGTAATATAGTGATTGATTTTCAAAGTTTGTTTTGAGGTTGTGTGTTTTGTTCATAAACCTTTCCCGAATAAATGAATTTACAACTTTAAGAAAATGGCTTCCTAAGTAACATTTTCCTTGGTGTTTCAAAATTTAGTAGTTATGCACAGTAGGACTGCTTTCATCAAGAGGTGAATGGTATGGTTTGCCAAAGATTGATGTTTAAAATTCCTTAATGTCCAATAGTTTTGTAAAAGATTAACCAAAAGGAATTTGCTTATCAAAATAAGACCTCATAAAAGTATTTCTTACAAGATATATGATTTGTATAACTGTCGTTTGGAGAAAAATCCATTTAAGAGTGAAAGTATTAAGAGGATAAAATAGTCGGGTAGGTATTTCTGTACAAATGTGTGGATGTCTAACATGTTCGAGTGATGTCTATTGGTGAGGTCATGTTCCATTGAATGTTCTATAGTCTTGGTTAGGAGGTTGGACTTATCTCTATAGTGTTGCTTAGTGAGCATTCGTATCGTAACGAATCTTATAATTTAGTCAAGCCAATACTTTCTAGATAATAGAATTTTGGCGATCCGGCCAGTGATAGTGGTTTGAATGGTTTTGTGATATCTTGAGATTTCTGTTGAGTTTGAATGGTCTTAATGTACCGAGGGATCCTCCTCATAGATGGTATGGAAGTCTTTCCTAGGGAGGTCTTTGATAATATCCACTAATCAATATTGGGAGTAATGAGTGATGAGTAACCTAAGAATCCATAGAGTGTCATCTAATCCTTGTATATAGGATTTGGGGAAGGGAGATGATGGTGATGGTAAGAAGGGAAATGACTGTAACAACCGTGACATAATGAGATGGTGATGAAAGAGAGTTCTATGATGTAAGTGTAGTGTGCACAAATGTGAAAGTTCATGAGATGCAGTGATTAATTGACGTGCTTCAATTCAGGGGTTAACGAAGTGATGTAGGTGTGAATGTTCTTGCAACGTTTGAATACGCACACATGAATGAAACATTTGGAAATTGAGTAGAGAATGTAACCCGGACATAATTTTATCATAACTATTCTCAGTATTGCAAAATTCATCTCTGAGTCGGATATAGGTGGTCAGCCCATATCCTACTATCCCGGGTCGAATGTAGATGACCAGTCTACACTCCACCGAGGTTCCATGAATTTTAAAATACTCAGCTCAGTTATACTAATACTATGTCCTTTACTTATGAAAAGATGTTCTGAAGGACTAAGGTAAGTGACCAAACTCAAGGTCGAACGATGAAATTTCGCAATGAAAAGGCGTAACAATGAGACGCGCATGATATGCAAGCATACTAATCTGGAAGACAAGTATGGTAATCAACTAGAATGAGTGAGTATAATGTATCTAATAATGAGACACAATCTCATCACATAAGTTAGCAACAAACGACAAAAGAGGCATCAGCTTGGCAGGCAGGCACGTGGCGGTCATAGGATTAAGTTTTCGTGAAAGTAGCTATAGTCAAGGTTTTAAAAACACCCAGTTCTCTATAGCCGAGGCTCTGATACCAATCTGTCACACCCCCAAAAATGGTTTGCAGCGGAAAGTAATGTTTTTGGGGTGCAACTCAATTGGTACCACAACACAAGTGCAAAGAACGGTTTCATCTCATTCATTTAGAATAAAATAGTTTAACAAAAATGTTGAATTACATTGTTAAAAGTAGTGCGGAATTAGGCCCTCAAAACTTATAGTTTAAAACAGTCCCCAAATGAATATCAGAGTCTTCTATGACCATGCCATGCCCTGCCAAAACCTCCAGTAGCGTGCCATTGATTAATACCTGAAAATACATGCTAAAGTGTCAACACGAGGTTGGTGAGTTCATAGAGTTTAGTGAAAATGAATTGCATTAGGATGAAGATTTCCCAGCGAAGGCATTGTAAATCCACCCGGTTCCAAGTCTCGGCCATAACAAGACTTGCAACCTGTGTGTTTACAACCCACAGCCAAATGTGATTTGATGTATGTAAATGAAATACTTTTACGGTAACCACAAGTATAATGTGCATGAGAAAAGCCACGTGAAAAATAGTACAATAAAACTTAAGCTCATGACCCCGAAGCTTGACTGCATGAAATGCCCCTCTAGAGTGTTTTGCCGAGCACTCTAATGTATATGTAAAATGAAATGCATCCGCTTGACTGTTGGTTTAACCAACACGGATGGAGGCGTCACCCTCAATAGATCTGTCCACTCACTCTCGCTTAAGCATAATTAACGGTCCATGATTGTATGGGGACTTAAACATGGAAAATGCGGTAACTTAAGTAATGTACTTGAAATTTAATACTTTGGCCCGTATAAAAATAATGATGTTGCAATGTATTCTCCCTCGTGGGATTTGAAATGGAATAATAAATTGAAAACATGTAATTGAGCATGTATCTCCCCCAAAGAGATTGTAAAGTAATTAAACAAGTAAAAGTGGGGCTATGACTCACCTGGTGCGATAGCTACGATGACAAGAGTAGATGCAATGAAATGAGGCA
>LBNU01024599.1:36469-48330 GCA_014162995.1 Artemisia annua | reverse complement strand
CTTAGTAATCTTCTCCTTCTCAAGCCTCATGTTAGGCACCCAAATATGTAAAAATAAAGGCGTTGATCTAATAAACCAAGGACCACCATTAAGAACTTTATTCATACCTTCTAGTGATGAGAACTTGAAAATGAAGAAACCATTCCGCAATATAACATGTTCAAAGCCGAACCTTGCCCAAGCATGCTTGACATAGTCTTCCACAATAGGAAACGCAACCCTTTGACCAATGAAATAACCGTATAATGAATTATTAAGTTTAGTGCACATATCATCAACGACGGCCATTGGAATAACCACTCTTGAACCCGACCTAGTAGCCTCATCAACTCCAACAGATTGTGAATCACTAGGTACCTTAGGATCACAAGAACCTCCAATATTACCCCCATCCACTAGCCTATCACCATTATCCTTAGACGTACCAACAAGTGCAGCCCCCAAAGAATCAGATGCTACAACATTATTAGACTTAGGAAAATCAGATTTAGAACTAGCCAAACGTACCCCTTGTTGTAACGCACCATTCGGATCAGAAACAACGGGACCATGATCACTAGGAAGAGCAAAGCTACCCGTTTTTCCTTCCAAACCTGCACTTTTCAATTTAGATTTCAATGGCATACTTGCATTAGTTATAACCTTGCCATCGATATTACCAATCTTAGCAGCCAACCCCGTAGCCTTCGAAGGCTGTTTAACATTCAGAAAACTTGATTCCATGACAATCTCTAAACCCACGTACAATAAAACTCACAGCAGCAACTAAGCTCACTTGTATTACCCAAAACCCTAGAAACGGGTTACATGCAAAATCAGAACCACCCACTGATTGGGAACTCAAACCTCTTCCCAATAATCTCGAATATGCCTACTTAGAAGGAAATTCACTACTTCCGGTAGTCATATCTTCGTTGCTCGAAACAAATCAGAAAGAACGACTCGTTTCTGTTCTTAAGAAGCATAAACGTGCTTTTGCGTGGAAAACTTCTGACATACCAGGAATTAGTCCAGATTTTTGTAAACACAAAATCAATTGTGAAGAAGGTACTAAACCTGTTGTAGAAAGACAACGTCGACTCAACCCAAATATGAAAGAAGTGGTTAAGAAGGAAATAATCAAAATTCTTGATGCAGGAATCATTTATCCTATTGAGGATAGCCCATGGGTTAGTCCAGTCCATTGTGTTCCGAAGAAAGGAGGAATGACCGTAGTGACCAATGAAAGGAATGAATTAGTTCCTACTCGAACTGTCACTGGATGGCGAGTATGTATTGATTACAGAAAACTGAATAAAGCCACCAGGAAAGATCATTTTCCTCTACCATTCATGGATCAAATGCTCGAGAGATTAGCAGGGAACAAATACTTTTGCTTCCTTGATGGTTTTTCGGGATATTTCCAAATCCCCATCGATCCAGCCGATCAAGAGAAAACCACATTTACATGTCCTTTTGGAACCTACGCTTATCGGCGTATGCCCTTTGGTCTATGTAATGCACCTCCGATCTTTCAAAGGTGTATGATCGCAATATTCCAAGACATGCTTGAAACATCTATGGAAGTTTTCATGGATGACTTCTCTGTTTTTGGTGATTCTTTTGAAACCTGTCTTTCCAATCTCGATAAAATGCTTGAAAGATGTGAAGCTGCACATCTAGTTCTTAATTGGGAAAAATGCCATTTCATGGTTACTGAAGGAATTGTGTTAGGACACAAAATATCAAGTAAAGGAATGGAAGTAGACAAGGCAAAAATTGATGTTATCGCCAAATTACCACCACCAACTAACGTCAAAACCGTTAGAAGTTTTCTAGGACATGCCGGTTTTTACCGCCGTTTTATCAAAGATTTTTCGAAAATATCACGTCCTATGACTAGACTTGTAATACCTAAGATTTAAAACTTTGCAAAATGACCAAAATGCCCTTGTAATTTAAAAACTAAATAAAAGCTATTATATGGCACCAAATAAATCTCAAAAATTTGGAAATGAGTAACATATGATCAATATTATTTTTGTATGAATATTTTGCAACATTTTGACTCTCACAAAATTATGTGCCACGCATGGAAAATTATTTAAGGTCCGATTTTATTTAATTAATTGTACACTACATAAAATAAAAAGGAGATAAGCATGAATAAATTGGGAAACTTTAAATTTCGGTTCTTTGGTCCTCCCTAGCCCATATCTCAGCCGAAAATTCCTCCCCCCTCCTCTCTATAATTAACTAACTTTATTTCCTTTCCAAAAACAAAATAAATCACACATAAAACCCTAAAAATCAAACCGGCGGCTCCAAACTTTTCAGAGGCTCTTGGATATTTTTCTTGGACGTTTTCTACCCTATAGAAGGTGGGAAAAATAGTGGTGAAGGCTGTGGAATGAACGGATGTTCGATCTCATTTTTGGTTTGTCGTATTTTGGCCGAGAGAGGGGAAATTCAATTCAGATCATTCTTTTCGATCCAACACAATTGGGTATTTTTGTATCATCCTTTCTATCCTATATTACCTGTATAAAATCATAAAAATGATCCATGCATGTTAAATAAGGCTATACGAATTTAAGAAAACAAAACCCTAATTTCATGTAAATTCAAGAAATCTGTCTATACGAATTTTATAAATTGAGATCTGATTTTTCTGGCCTTCTATGATATATATGAAATCTGTAAAAATTGTTGGTTAAATTAATTGAGGCTTAAAATCATCATTTGTGAATTTGTTCATAATCGGCTAATGGAAAAATAGAGAAAAAGGGGTTTTGACCAAATATCAGGGTTTACACAATTTTACTGGTTCATAATAAATGTAATTATTGCACAATAATTATTTTAGGGTTTGGGAAAAATTAGGGCTTGTGATTTGGATTTTTACTTAAAACCGATTAGAAATTATAAAGTTAAGGGGCTGTTTTGTAATTTATGAAAGTATGGGACTATTTTTGTGACTCTTGTAAATACAGTATATTAATGGGAAAAATAATTATAAGGACCTAAGATGCATATTTTGTAAGTTTGGGATTTAAATTGTAATTATGGAAATTAATATATTCGAATTGTAAATTGATTAAATATAAGGGTTTGTTTTGTAAATATGGTAAATTAAGGGTGATTCATACATAATGTGATGTGTAGGGTAATTTGTGTAAATATTGGAAATTGAGGGGCTAATGTGTTAATATGAAATTGTTAAGGATTATTTTGTTAATTTGGAAACTTAAGGGACTAATTATGTAAATACTTGTATTCGGCCTAAATATAATGTTAAGGGACTAAAATGGTAATTTTGTGATACTTGATGGACTTATGTAGGTATTTGGTTAATTATGTGATTTACATGTTAATTGGATAATTAAAAGGTTTATATTGTAAATATTATAACTAGAGGGACTAAAAATGTAAATATGGATGTAACATGTGTAATTCGACATAAACATGATGTAGGGGCTGATTATGACATTTTTGAATAGTTGTGATGCTTATGTGATGATTATATTTGTTGGAGGATTAAATATGTAAATGAGATAATTAAAGGGCCTAATATGGCAACTTTGTAAACTTAAGGGTGTAAAGTGTAATAAATGCATATTTGACTTTCTTGAATTAATTTGGTATGTTATAATGTGAATGTGATCATCTGTGACCTCCGACTTGTGAAATTTACACTTTTAACCCTAAAATATGTTCGATAAACTAACGAAACCCTAATCTCAGAAAATGTCTATAAAAGGAAATCTGTAATACATGAGGCCATGAAACTTGATGAAATGTTACAACTGACTTATAAGAATGTGTTAAGAAGTGGAAACTTGCCTACTTTGGAAAACTGCTATTTATGGAAACTTTCTAAAAATGGAAACTTACTAAATCTGGAAAGTTACTAAATCTGGAAAGTTACTAAATATGGAAAGTTGCTAAATATGGAAAGCTTCTAAAAGTGGAAAGATACCCCGAAAAGAAGTAATCCGATTTTAAATGAACTATTGAATAATTCTCGACTTCTAATCCGTCTAGGTTCTGTGAAGAAGGAGGAGTTCCTATTTCTGTCTGATGTTTTCTTGTGTCTGCTTTGTCGTCTGGTTGAGGTACAGATATTCTGACCTTTCAGTAAGGTTTCTCATGACTCATGATCCGTTTTCTCTACCCTTNGACTCTTGATTAGTCATTTGTACCCTATACTGATATTGTATTCCTTTTCCATAGAACCTTTTGTAACCTTTTATAACCTTTGTATTCATTTGTATTACATAAGTTAATGCTTGTGTTTGTTCTGATTGACACCATGAATGTGACACTTTAGCCCTTGTCGGGTTGGGGTGTTACACAGTAACTGCTGACTAATAAACCGCTGACAATTATTAACCGCTGGACAGAGTAACCGCTAGTAAGGTAACCACTGAAGAGTAACCGCTGATTAGTAAACCGCTGGAAGTTAACCGCTGAAACAGTACAAAGTACAGCGTAATGTTCGGTCCACTACTTGTACTAACCGCTATCACTAACCGCTGAAACTCCAAGTTAACCGCTGCAAAGAAGCTTTTAACGTGGAACAAACCGCTGCCAAGAACCAAGTTCCAAACCAACTCGTACACTACTCAAACGTTAGATTTAGTCCAACCAACTGATAAACTAGATGAATCTAACCCCTCTAATCCTAGAAGTACAAGAGAGAACACAAGAATCACCATGAACAAGCTCTAAAATGAGTAGAAACTAGTAGAAACCAAAACAAACCATACACCACAAGTCCTACAATCCCTAGGATGTAACCATGGCTCTTGATACCAATTGTAGGATACTAGATAACATCACAAGCTCGTTTATACTTGTGGTTTGGTTCGTTGCAAGTAAGGAAAAGAAGAAAGAAATGTAGAGAGAGAAAGTTAGA
The DNA here is from genome assembly GCA_014162995.1 of Artemisia annua. Classification (NCBI taxonomy): domain Eukaryota; kingdom Viridiplantae; phylum Streptophyta; class Magnoliopsida; order Asterales; family Asteraceae; genus Artemisia; species Artemisia annua. Next base: position 43,433 of record LBNU01024599.1, on the reverse strand, counting down.
GAGAGAAAGAGATGAAGCCTTGAGAGAAAACCAAAAAAAAAAAAGAAAATAGAATTATGAGAGAAGGCTTACCCTCTCCAAGGATGGAGAGGGCTTATATGTACAAGAGTTTTGCCACTAGGGCATGCCACTTGGGCTGCGGATCAGGTATACAGTGGGTAAAGACCCGTCCTTCTTCCGCGAACTAATCTACTTCTAAACTACGTTTAACTAACTGTTGTAACTACTACGAGCTAATCAATGCTTAATCATATCAGGGGTGACCGAATCTTTCTTATACAAAAAACGTATTCCTAACACATACAGAAGGCATTAGAATCTGAGAAAGTAGAAGAAAGAACATGAATGTTCTGCTTGACCTGCAACTGTTGTACTTGCGCATGCAATTCTGCACAGAAGAGCTTTGTTTTCTTGAGATCAATTTCCAAGCTTGAAACTTTGGAAGACATTGTTGTACAAAGAGCCATCAATTCATTAAGTTGCAAACTATCCTTAACACTTCCAGTTGTGTGACCTGCTGTGAGAGGTGCATCATTGGACATAGATTGAGTTTCATTCCTAGTAAAACTAGGTTTTGCTCCTGAGTCTCCAGAAACTAAGTGAACCATGATGTATGAATAATTGCTTTTGAGAGAAAAGAGATCGAATGGGATGAGTTGAAAAACCTATTGGGATGGTATATCTACACTAGTAGGGTTTGTAAATTGTTGCACAGGAAAAGAATTATCTTAAGAAAGTTGTTATCTTTGGTAAAAGATAAAATTTTAGAAACAAGATAATCTCTTAATAAAGCAACCCTAAAGGTATAGTAACAAAATATTTTCCCAATATTTGTGTTCAAAAACTTGGTGGTGAGACATCAGTTGCAACGGCTAGAGCAAAGTTATACTGGCAGTACAAACGATGACCCATCAGTACAAACTTTTCAAAGAGTAGAAGAAAATTTTTATAGATAGAACATAATTTCTAATGCATAGTTTTTTGCAAACTACCAACTATGAACGGATTTGTCATGTCTTTACCAAGAGCCGTTTGCTTTGGACTAGCCAACTCTTCATTATTGAATATGATGAGCTAATTACCATATAGTTTTTGGCAAACTATCAACCAGGAACGGATTTGAGAAGTCTTTACCAGTAGCCATTTGCTCTGGACTAGTCAGTTCTTATCTGGATTAGACATGGTAAACTGAGTACCATTTTTTATGTGTCAGCATCCACACTTAGTGATGCGTGGTTTTGCAACCTTGCAAAAGGTTTTACTTCTCAAGAGATCTTGAGAAGCTTGCAATCCCCACCAGGCAGTGTACCTGACCGATGTAGTATAGTGTAGTGGCAAGTACCAGGGGATTGATCGTTCTACTTGGGGAATAGTGTTCGTTAGGATTGAAATGGATTCAACTAGGTCTAGAGGTGAGGGATGATTTTTTTGTATTTTTTATTTTTTAAAGAAAGCAAGTAAAAATCTCAGTTATAGGAAGAGTGGGCGGAATTAGTTGCTAGTCAACTAACCCAAATAACTACAAATGCAATAAAAATAAAATAACAAGAAAATAAATGTGAGAGACTTCTAATATGGAGACAGACGTGTTTACTTAGATTTCATTACTCCCTAGTTATCTTTTATTAATTGATAGGTTTGCTACAATTACGTGGATGCCGGGTTTTAGTCCTTAATACCATTTGTGGGGCTGTGTACGATCTTCCCCAACTCTATAAGCTCTTATCTCCTCCTACAACGACGAGTAAAGCGCCCAATCATAGGGATTATAAACAGTGGCTTATGCATTAAATACAACCAATTAACCTTAGTACACATTCGATTCATGTTTCTTAAGACGTTCAAGCATATTACCATTAGGAGTATTGCCAGTTTTCTTAAGCCTAACATCGATAAACATCCACCCACAACAATTAATAGCAAACAAATCAATAAATGATCAATAACTAGTTTTCATTAGGCCTAAGCAAACACAAACAAACCTAGCCTAGCATGTTAAAGGAAAGAAAATCATACAATATAATCAAACAACACATAGACATATTGAATGATTAAAGGATAACTTATCTTTAATTAAACATGGAAGAAAAGAGGGTTTGAAACCTCAAAATAGCTGCAAAAGTCGACTAGGGTTCGTATCCTAAATTCCTACCAAAAGTCCTCTCTTAATAAATGATAAATCGAAAATTATATATAAATTTACAATGGTGACGGCGTCACCTTTTGGGTCCTGACGCCGTCACCTCATCGTGTTCGGGTTTCTTGATTGCCTAGATCTACTCTTGACGCCGTATGGTTGGTTTGGGTTCTGGGCCATCTCTCTTTAATTTAATACGTGACGCTCTTGGTGAAATAACACATGACGCCGTCATGTGTAAAGGCCTCAAAATCCTTCTGGCCCATCAAGTGTAAAGTAATTATCCACCTCTTCATCAATGAGTGACGGCGTTACCTTTTGGTGCTTGACGTCGTTAGGTACTATTTCCAGCTTGGATTCTTGACTTTGTCGTTTTCTTCACTTTTATGCTCCAAAAACGTCCAAAATGCTTCCTTTTCCAGAATTCCTCTTCAAATTACCTAAATCTACAAAAGAAACGATTTGAAGCAATATTTGATCATATTATCATGACTTAGGGCTTAAATGACCCCTTAAAAGCGTAACACTTTTCGTCTCATCACTTAGCAAACTCCAAACCACATCATAGCTCAAGTCCATTTAGAATGCTTATCTTACCTATGAATGTTAGCCTAAAACTAATAAAATACAAGACAAAATACTTTCTATTTGACAATGTGGAGAAGTGACTAACTTTGTAACATAAGCAGTACCAAAAACCAACTAACAGTACAAACTCTAAAAACATTTAACTGACAATACAAGCAGTAGAAATCCAATTTTTTTTGAAACTAACACTTAGACATCAATATTTCATGGATTGAGCATCCCAATACCTGCAACCAAGTATTGAAACCTCCCCACATCAAAACTTTTAGTTAAGAGGTCAGCATAGTTGTCATCAGTATAAATTTTGACAACCTGGATTAACCTTTTCTCATTACAATCTCTTATAAAATGATGTCTAATTTCTATGTGTTTTGTTTTAGAATGTTGAACCTGGACATCCTCTAGTAGTAGACTTTCTATCCAAACATGCTCCAGCATAATCACTATCTGAGTACGCTACCAATTCCATTGGAGACTCCTTGGGATACCATAAACCCAAATTGGGTTGACCTTTAAGGTATCTGAAGATTCTCTTCACTGCAGTCAAGTGAGAGATCTTGGGAGTGACTTGAAATCTAGCACAAGCACATACTACAAACATGATATCTGGTCTTGATGAAGTGAGATACATCAAGGACCTAATCATGGACCTATAAGTGTGAACATCCACAGTTTCACCACTATGATCTTATAATGAAGAAGCTGTGTCCTTATCTGCAGGTGTACTAACTATCTTTGTATCTCCAAGTTGAAATTTTCTCAAAATATCAGCCACATACTTGTGTTGGCTAATGGAAATTCCATCAGGTCTTTGCTCAACTTGTAGTCTCAAAAAGAAAGTAAGTTCTCCCGTAAAACTCATTTGGAATTGATCTTTCATAATCTTCTCAAATTTCCTGCACATGGATTTCTTGGTTGAACCAAAGATGATATCATCCACATATACTTGAACTAGCAAAATATCACCTTTGTTCTTCTTGATAAATAGAGTTTGATCAATCTTACCCTTGTGAAATCATTCTCCAAAAGGTAAGCAGCCAGGGTTGCATACCAAGCTCCTGGAGCCTGATGTAGACCATAGAGAGCTTTAACCACCTTGTAAACTTTGTCTGGATGGTCTGGATCAGTGAAGCTAGGAGGCTGTGAAACATACACCACCTCTCCAATTGTGCCATAAAGAAAAGCACTCTTCACATCCATTTGGTAAACAGTGAACCCCATGAAAGATGCATATGCAAGAAAGAGCCTGATAGCCTCAATTCTTGCAACAGGTACAAAAACCTCTTCATAGTCAATACCTTCCTCTTGTGTATATCCCTGAGCCACAAGTCTAGCTTTGTTTCTAATTACAATGCCTCTTTCATCCTTCTTGTTTTTGAATACCCATTTTGTACCAATGACTCTCTTGCCTCTAGGTAGATCAACAAGCACCCATACCTTCTGAATCTTAAATTGAAGCAGTTCTTCTTGCATTGCTTCTACCCAGCTTGGGTCCTCTAAGGCTTTGAGAACATTCTTTGGTTCAACTTGTGACAAAAAGCAAAAGAACAAACACTCATTCTTTTCTTTATGATCTTTGGACTCATATATTTCACTGACAAAGCCATGTTGATCTGCTTCTTGTAACTGCCTTCTTGTCTTGACATTAGATTGAACATCACCAATGATATGCTCAAAAGGATGATCCTTATTGACTCTTGTTTGAGGAGTCTGAGGTACTTCATAGGTAATAGGCATATTGTGCAAACCAACAGCAAAGTCATCAAAAGGATTATGCTGGGGAGAGGGAGGAACTGTTGTATCATCAAAAGGAACTGTTGAATCAGCAGAGTTCACTTCTGGTCCATCAGTACAAACATTTTCCTCAGGAGTACCAATGTTGTTTGTACTGCTCTCAGGCATATCCTTATTTTAAGCATCTACATCATCTGTATTCTTTTCTGCTGCATTAGTAGGTTGTGGATCACCATTTTGTAAGGGAAGATTATCATGCCAGATAGGCATAAGAATGTAATCATGAACTTGCTCATATTCCATACTTGGTCCATCTGCATCAACATATTCTTCTGACCCTGCAAAATCATTAGTAGTTGTACCTGCAGGAACTGGTACATAATTCATAGAGTGTGTCAAAGAATCAATATCAAACATCCAAGCTGGACCTGTACCTGCAATATTAGATTTATTCTCTAAAAACCTAACATGCAAATTCTCCTCAATATGCTTGGTTCTTAAGCTGTAAAGTCTAAAGGCTTTGCTAACCAAAGAGTACCCAACAAAATAACCATCATCTGATTTTCCATGAAATTTCCCCAAGTGATCTAAGGTATTTGATGCGTGGGTTTTGCAACCTTCGCAATAGGTTTTACCTCTCAAGGGATCTTGAAATGCTTACAACCCCCACCAGGCAGTGTACCTGACCGATGTAGTATAGTGAAGTGGCAAGTACCGGGGGATTGATCGTTCTCTCGGGGAATAGTGTCGTTAGGCTTGAAAAGCTACTCTAATTAGGTCTAAGGGTTGAGGGATGATTCTTTTTGTATTTTTATATTTTATGAAAGCAAGTAAAAATCTCGGTTTTTGGAAGAGTGGGCGGAATTAGTTGCTAGTCAACTAACCCAAATAACTACTTTTGCAAATAAAATAAAATAACAAGAAAAAGTAAATGGTTGTGAAACTTATATGAGAGAAAAATGTGTTTACTTAGATTTCCTTACTCCCTAGCTATCTTTTACCGGTTAATTGGTTTGTTGTAATTGTGTGGATGACGGGTTGTATTCCTTTAAACCATTCGTAGGGCCGTGTACGATCTTCCCTAACTCTATAAGCTCCTACTTCACTCCTATGTCGAGCCGACTAAAAGCTCCTAACATGGGATCACTAGAATTCGCTTATGCATTAAATACAACCATATAATCGTAGTACACATCCGATTCATGTTTCTTAAGACGTTCAAGCAAGTTACCGTATAGGAGGTTAGCCAGTTTTCTTAAGCCTAACATCGACATCACCCACCCACAACAATCAATAACAAACCAACAACAAGTAATCAATAGCTAGGTTTCATTAGATCTAAGCAAACACAAGAGAAACCTAGCCTAGCATGTTAAAGTAATGACAAGCATAAGATATAATCAAGCAACACTTAGACATATTGATTGATTTGAAAGGAGACTTATCTTTAATTGAACATGAATGATTCAAGGGTGAAAAACCCCTGAAAATACAGTAAACCACGACCTAGGGTTTATCCCTAAAGTTCTCCCAAAAGTTACACCCCTAATGAATGAAAATTAGAAAACTATATATAGATTTTACAACTTAACGGCGTCACGTTTTAGCTCGTGACGTTGTCACCTCGCCGCCAAAACGCTTCTCGGATTGCTCAGATCTACTCTTGACGCCGTCCCTCTTTAAAAGTCTTTTGGCCGTCTCTCTTTAAGTTATAACGTGACGGCCTAGGTGAATTTACACGTGACGCCGTCACATGTAAAGGCTTTAAAATATTTCTGGCCCGTCTCGTGTAAAAATTATCCACCTCTTTGTCAAAGCGTGACAACGTCACCTCGTAAAGAGTGACGCCGTCAGGTACTGTTTCCAGCATGGTTTTGAGACTTTGTCGTTTTCTTCACTTTTATGCTCCAAAAACATCCAAAATGCTTCCTTTTCCAGATTTCTTCTCCAAAGTATCTAAAATGACAAAAGGAACGATTTAAGGCAATATTTGATCAAATAATTACGAATTAGGGCTTAAATGACCCCCTAAAAGCATAACACTTTTCGCCTCATCAAATACCCTTACACTTGATATTTTCTTGTCCTCAAGCAAATGCGCTTTTATTCCAATCAAAATATGAGCTAGGAGGGGTCATTTAACACTAATATAAAAGTAATTACAACAAATAGTCATTCCACCCTAGTCATAACAAGCACGGAAATCATATACTAGCACCTCACAAATAGTGTTTGGATACTCTCATCTCTCGGGTGTTATAAACCTATATAACTAAATGGAAATGGAAAAATATCACTCACTACCTGTCATAGCAAATAGATTACCATAGGCTTGGGAAAGGATCGAAAACCTCCTCCACTAGGCGTAAGCACCTAAGATAAACTATCAAAGAGGGCTTTTCAAGGGTTGTAATGTTAGGTGTAGGGATATAATAAACACGGTTTGTTGGAATAAAGGGTCTTTTTAGTGGTGACGAGTTAATTATCTTGATCAAATACATGCAC
>LBNU01024599.1:24220-36076 GCA_014162995.1 Artemisia annua | reverse complement strand
CATAAACTCTTGCCCTACCATCCAAAATAATACATCATAGGGGCCTCGGTTCTCCCCTTACACTTGAACTTTTACATACTTTACAAGTAACTATTCTAATGACTCGAATTAAGATTAATTGAAAAACTTGGAGTACTTTAAAATATTAACGCATACATGGGGGTAATAATTGACTTCTTCCCCATTACTCCATTACACTAGTACTTTACCCATGAGTCCCAATCGTCCCAAAACAATATGTACAAAGATATGACTTGACTTAGCAACCATGTAATCAATTAGACAATTAACTAAGTGTTTAAATATGTGACAATAATGCACTAAAGATGAGTGCATACAAGGTAGGCTAAGGCGATTTGGGTATACATTTGGGGGTGGATTGTAAACAAATTCTTCCTTTAAGTAAAATTCTTAAAGTTAGAAACGAAAAGATAGGCTCTGAGGGGTGTACTAGGGGTATCGTGTACTAAAAATGAGTACAACGCAAAGGTGTGGGAGAATTACTTGACCAATGTAGCCAATGTAATTATATTACGGGTGTAAAACATGGGTTATCCTAATGCCTCTTATCATGTAGTAAATCTAACTACACGAATGTAGTCTCACTTGTGGATTTGGGATGGTCACTAACGCAAGTTCTAGAATCTATAAACTACCGGTACACTCATAAGCACCAACAATGAATGCTTTTCCTAACAATTCTAGGGTGGAACCTCACATATTTGGGGGAAAATTTTTTTGAGTGGTACGATTTTTGTGCTAGTAATACAACTCCTGTCCATGAGACGCTTATTATGCCTAAAGTTTCACTCCTAAATGTTGTAAAAAATTTTAAATTTGGCGCTAAAATTGCCCTAACAAATATTTCTCTTAGTTTTATTACACATCTACCATTAAACAAAACAAAAATCAAGCGTAATAGCATTTTCTAAGGTGTCTTCATTTACCCCCTAACACTTAAACTGAACATTGTCCCCAATGTTCACATAAAAGATGTAAAAGTAAAGAAAATGAAAGAATGAAACAAATACTCCCCTGATTCCTTTGATGTGGATCGTGTGGTAACATGGTTAGATCTTCTTCCAAGATTATGTAAAAGCTTCAAGGTCAAAGAGACACCAAAAACTTGATATCATGAACTTGATTCCATGTTCATCTTCTTGTCCAATGTAACCTGTTAAACCTGAGAAAACTATCTAGGCATAGCTTGCGTAAAATTGGCGACAAAACCTATATAGGGATATAATGCTTGTGGAATGAAAGTTTTGCAGATTCCTGGAATTAAGGATGCACTAATTTTTATAATCCGGCAGAAAAACTAGATTTTAAAAACCTTTTTTCTGGAATCAGTACCTGACGCCGTCATGTTTTAAAGCCTGACGCCGTCAGAATTGATCTGACAGAATTCTTATGTTTAGTTTCTGGAAAATTTCTGGAAAAACAAATAACTTAATTCCTGGAATCCTGCAAAATTTCATTATGACTCGATACAAGCATTTGACTCAAACAAATACTAATATGTATGTTCATTTTTTAATTGTTACAATTCATGTCCAATTCGTTCTTATAAACAAATTTAGATTTCCCTTACACTTATCTTTTTGCAAAATACCTTTATATGTAGTTAAGATGAAGTTAAAAACAAAATAAAGCATTTTCACAGTATAATTTGAAACATGAATTGTTTGCAATAAAAATAGAGCATACATACGGAAACAAATAAAATCAAACAAACAAACAAACAAAGCAAATAAAGCTTGGGTTGCCTCCCAAAAAGCGCTGTTCTTTATTAACGAGTCTTGTAGCTAGATTCAAAGTCACTCCTAATTACGAGACTCCATCGTTGGTCACGGTTTCTAGGTCATCCTCGGGTTTAGTCTTATATTCTGGACCGAGTTGCAAGCATTCTTTGTAGAAACCAAATATTCTACCCATAACATAGTCTACTCCTCTACGTCTATCCTCATCATTCCTATAGTAGGTCGCTTGCTTATGCTCTTTCTCGATGTTTGATAAAAGCCGGAATTGCTCTATCTTATATGCCATTTGGTAGGCTACCTCATCGGTCTCGTCCTTGAATCTAACTATCCCTAGAGACGGATCATAATCATCGTAGAGGCTTCAACAAACGGCTTACCAAAAACTACTTGAGTTAAGCATGAATCTACTACCGGACGAATATCTTCTACGATCACAAAGTCGGTGACATAGGTAAAGTTTCCTACATACACATGCAATCCTCTTACTCTCCCCACAAAGTTACTCATCCAACCCGTGTTGGGACATATCCTAGGTCCAAGCTGCTTTTTCATTATCCAATTGTAATGGATCCTAGTCATGATGTTTATGGGAGATTTAAGGTCTATGTAAGCTTTCCACACATGCACATCCCCAATGTTGCATGGAATGTTGATGTTGGATGGGTTACCCGTTTTAATAATAGGATTGCCCAGGACGTATGGCGTCTCGGGGTCATTGAATAAATCCTTATGGTATGCACGTTCTTCTTTAGTGGGCAACCTATCGAAGTAGTTCTCTCCATTATCTATTTCTTCTACTTCCCTCTCCTTGCTCTCCTCAACTTCCTTAATTTCACCCTTATGTTCACTATCTACTTCATTTTTATCAATTAGCTTAATAATGACAACGTTAACAAAGTGGACATGTTTGGATGATGAGGGGTCCTTGATTTGGGGTCCGCTACTTGAGTTCCTAGCGTCCTTATTTGGTGGTGACAACCCTTGGTTGTTGAGGTCTTTCAATAAGTTGTTTATTTTGTTGGTCATCTCTGTTTGTTGTTGATTAAATTCAGATTCGAACTTAGTTATACGAGCTTCTTGAGATGCCATGAACTTAGACATCAATCCTTCAAGATTATTGGTAATACCATAGCTGTTGGAAGGATTGTTATTGAAAGTACGGTTTGAGGATGAACCGTTTGATGGAAAACGATTAGGTGGATTGGAAGAGTTGTTTTGGGGCGTGTTTTGGTTTTGTTTCCTCCTAAAGTTTGGGTGATTTCTCCAAGAGTGGTTGTAAGAATCACCGTAAGGGTTTGGCTCGGGTTTGAAAGTGTACCACTTTTTTCCCGCTCTGTCGGTACGCGAGGATGCGTAGTCCGCAAAAGCTTGTTCGGGGAGTTCCATGCAATCACGAGTGTCGTGGGGACCACTACAATACTCACGAGAAACTTGACTTGATCCTCAAGTTCCATGATCCTACGATCGGAAGTGCTTGAATTATTCGAAGGCAAAGATATTGCCTTGACAGTTTTATTCAAATCACCAGGATCGTTCCAACTTTCGTTGTCATAGAGAGCAAGATCTTCTATGAGTTCCCATGATTGTTCCACACTTAGATCATGTAGCTTGCCACCGGCCGCTTGGTCAATGGTTTGCTTCGTGGGGATATTGATATGGTCATAGAAAATTTGGACTTGGAGCCAAAGGTCTATGCCATGGTGAGGGACTTTTTGGAGCAACTCCTTGAATCAAGTCCATGCCTTGTAGAGGGTTTTGCCTTGACGTTGTTGGAACATCAAGATTTCATTCCTTAGCTTAGTGGTTCTCCCCGGTGGGAAAAATTGAGCAAGGAAGCGAGTGGTGAGATCATCCCAAGAGGTGATGGATCCTGCGGGTAGACGTTCTAGCCATTGACTAGCTTGGTCTCGCAGAGAGAATTAGAAGAGACGTAATCGGGTAGTCTCTCGAGTTTCAACATTAAGGTCTATGGAATCAACGATTTTAAGAAAGTCCTTGAGATGCTGATTTTGATCTTCGAAACGAAGTCCACGGAATGCACATCCGTTTTGCACCAACCGGATGGTGTCGGATCGCAAGGGAGACACATTGGCTCCTTGGGTGAGCTCAATGGTGTTTCGATAGCCTTGGTGGCTACGACGGGAGTATTCTCCTAAAGTACGGGCTCTAGGAGGTGGGTTTGGTTGGGGTATGTTTTGTTGTGGTGGGTTGTTGGGATCAAGGATATTACCACCTTCCATAATGGCGGATGGTAATGGTTACGAACAAAGGAATCTAATGAGTAGACCTAAGTAAAGATAAAATTTTCAACCTAAGCAATAACTATTCCCCGGCAGCGGTGCCAAAAACTTGATGTGTGGGTTTTGCAACCTTCGCAATAGGTTTTACCTCTCAAGGGATCTTGAGAAGCTTACAACCCCCACCAGGCAGTGTACCTGACCGATGAAATATAGTGAAGTGGCAAGTACCGGGGGATTGATCGTTCTCTCGGGGAATAGTGTCGTTAGGATTGAAAACTACTCTAATTTAGGTCTAAGGGTTGAGGGATGATTCTTTTTGTATTTTTGTATTTTATGAAATCAACTAAAATATCAGGTATTTGGAAGAGTGGGCGGAATTAGTTGCTAATCAACTAACCCAAATATCTACTATTGCAAATAAAATAAAATAACAAGAAAAGTAAATTGGTTGTGAAACTTATATGGAGAAAAATGTGTTTACTTAGATTTCCTTACTCCCTAGCTATCTTTTACCGGTTAATTGGTTTGTTACAATTGTGTGGATGACGGGTTGTATTCCTTTAAACCATTCGTAGGGCCGTGTACGATCTTCCCTAACTCTATAAGCTCCTACTTCACTCCTATATCGAGCCGACTAAAAGCTCCTAACATGGGATCACTAGAATTCGCTTATGCATTAAATATATTGTTAGGATCAAAGTTTATAATCCTAACACGTAAATGGGACGACATTTACGAGATTACATTAGCTATCTTGAAAGGCACAAACACATGGACTAGAAGTGTCATTATTGTAAAGTTATGTGTTTGTTAGCCTATTAATACCCCCTCCATACTTCCATGGAGGGGTGAGACTAGTGTGTGTCACTTATCATTTTCTTTCATTCAATAAAACACCTAGTATTTCCCTTCTCTCTCTACTTTCTCTCACTAACTATGAAGGTCATCTTCTTCCATGTTACCCGACCTCCCGAGTCCACAAATCAACATAAACTACGATCCTATCATATATAATCGTAGTACACATCCGATTCAAATCAAAATAAACTACGATCCTATCAAGTGGCATCGGAGCCAAGGTTTTTACTTTGTTGATTTTTGTGATGTTATCTTGTCAAAATCGTACCTTTTTTTTGTGGTCAAATCTGTTTATGAAACTGTTTTACCCACTCTTTGTAGATCTGAAATTCTTTTTAAACTTTAAAGTGGTACAGTTTTTCATAACACCCATGTGTATCAAAAGTTGGTCCAAAGTCACAACCTTTCACTATCAGTTCTCATATATCTATTGTTCTTGTGCCTTTTTAGTCCTCGATAACAGTTTTATGTTAACTTTATCTTCTTTTGAGACTAATTTTTAACAATACCGTGGATGGTCTCAACTGTTTTATGGTCAAAACATGGTCTCAAATGATGGATACAAAGCTGGTCAGAATTATAGTTGTCAAAATGGTCGGATAAAGTCATCGGAAACTGCTTAAAGGGTCGCCGGAATCTGGTCGGAATTTCTTGTATAAGAAATTTTCGAGATGTACTTGTTATCGAGAAAATTCTTGTTTTCGAGAACTATATACCCTAAACTGTCGAAATCTTTTCTTGATAACAAAAGTTCTCGAAAACTTCAATCATGTTCTCGATAATTATAAGTTTTCGATAACCCCAACCATGTTCTCGATAAGTCTCATCATGTTCTCGATAAGTTTAAAAATCTCGATAAATGTCAAAGTTTTCGAAAATTTATCAGAAAGTAAGATGAAGATGAAGACCACTTGACCACAACCTAAATACCACAACTCTTTGGTGACCTCAGTTTACTTACATCATAAGTTACGTACCAAAAAAAATTAACATACGAGACTTAAGATAAATTGATGACACGGCCAAACCATAACCCAAATCAACACCAACTAATTCTATGCTATGTATATCCCACTCGCCCTATCTAAACAACAATAGAATAATTCCAACCATTATCTCCTCACAAATATAACTATATCACCAGCCATCTACTGGACTCGAGCTATAAACGAAAAATAGAAGGATAGAAGGATCTCAGTTTCGTTTCCTTTTGAGTATCTCTAACGAGATTACAAGACCATCCAAGATCTTTAAAAAGAATACGAGTCACATCATCGATCTATTTTTTGAAGATTATGCTTCAGTTTATATCCGAACCGTAAGAAAAGAAACATAACTACAAAGTCATTTTCTTTTCTTGATTCGTTCATTGACCAAGACCAAAACGAAAACACATAAACACAACCTACCTTAGACCTCTTATACGAGATCTTGAAGCCTTGTCTTGTGCTCGAACTGTTTTAATTAAACCATGGAAGGGTGGCTTGTGTTTGTTATTCGTGTGGGATATGAGTATGAATGTGAGTAGATGATTTTTGAGATGAGATCATTTTTTTAGATCTGGATTTGAGTTTTGGTGAAAGGAAATAAACGTGAGATGGAGGCTGTGATTATTGTGATGTGTGTGTTGGCTGCACAAATGAATGAGATTAGGGTTAGATTTTGTTGTTGCTTATAACAGAGTATTTAGGGGGTTGTGGTGATGGACCGGACTATGTATCTCATGGGCCGTGTGTAAGAATTGGATTTGTTGGACTGATAACAGGCGAAATGAACTTAAACTGATTAACAATTGGACTTTGGCTCTGGGATTCAAAATGGTTATATCAAAAATAACACATTGGGCTGAATTTTAATTATACAAATGTATTTTTAAATACAAAGTGTTTATATTTGGTATAATTGTTGGTATAAAGAATGGTATTTTGGTATGACAAATTTTTCACGGGGATACATTTTGACAAGATCGGGAAACCATTATCAAAGTTCACATTAAACCGTCAAAAGGCTAGTTTTGAGCATTTAACCGCAAGATGTGGCTACGGCGTTAATTCATTATTATTTATTTGAGGTTGAAGTGGAATTTCACGGGCGCGTGTACTTAGTATCTCAAGATATCGGGGTTGGTTGGAATCAAGATTCTTCGAGATCCTTGTTTGAGCTTTTAACCTTTACAATGACGGAGACTTGGATATCTAGTTATTTTGTGATTCTTCCTCTCTATTACCACAAATAACTATCACTTTAAGGAGTTACGTTGTAGTGCTCAGTGTCACACGCTGTTGTGGATACTCAAGAGGTGATGTACGTCTTATACTTGATGGTTGTAGAGTATAGAGTACTTAGGGATTCGATGGTGCACGAACTCTCTACGCCGCTCTTAGTCATACATTAGTGCAAGTTTAAGTCACATGTTTGGGTTATTTTACTTCATTCTCAAGTTCATAATATTAGGTTTTCTCCATCAGTAGTCACTACAAAAAGCCGTCAGAATGATAATGGGGTCGGTAAAGAGTTGGTTGAGAGGAGTGTAAAAGAGTAGAGATGTTTATCAGCAGTTGATTCTCATGGGGCTAGTTATGGCACTGCACACTTGTTTGGTTAATTGGACATATGGGGTTACGCTGCCTCCGATTCTCATCGTTAACATAGTGTGTATGCTTCCGATTTCAAAGAAGGCATCGTGGGGGAAGATAGAGTGGGTGTTCTTTGTGGTTCTTTGACTTTGCTTGATTTCTTTGCTAAAACACTCACTTTCCACGAGGATCTGCATTCAGGGGGAAGAAATGTGCACATCAAGGACGCATAATAGACTCACGTGAACGAATTTACAATTTCATTACTACCGGAAGACCTCCGCAGAGATGATCAATGGTTCAGTTTTGTGATTTTGGTGTAATCATTTCGACTCTAGCGGATTGTGAAGTGCGAAGTAGCCTACATATGTGAGAATATCCTGCTGATTTCTTGCAGTATAACCGTGATAAAGTAACTACTCAGATTTGCTTGGTGTGATTTACTGTGTCATCTACAAATTCCGCTGCGTATTCAAAACTTCAAAAGTTAGAAGACTAGTTTACTACATCAAAGTTTCAAATCTGCTGAAGACGGTTGTCAGTTTGGGGGGAAGCTGATTCAGAAACTTCGCCAAAAAGAAGTGTACGAAGAAGCCGCTAAAGACATGCAGCATGAATTGGGGGGAAGTTAATCCATTTCATGCATATTACATCATTTGCCTACAAGTGAAGAAAAAGTTCTCAAGCCGAGGTACAAGATGAAGACAAAGAGCGTCAACTGTAGTCATCCTCAGCACTTGAAGAGCCGATGAAGACCTTTCTTTATTTGTATTTGTACTAGTAGGAAATGTTGTAAGTAATCCCTTATGTCACCCCATTGGGGGAAGATTGTTAGGATCAAAGTTTATAATCCTAACACGTAAATGGGACGACATTTACGAGATTACATTAGCTATCTTGAAAGGCACAAACACATGGACTAGAAGCGTCATTATTGTAAAGTTATGTGTTTGTTAGCCTATTAATACCCCCTCCATACTTCCATGGAGGGGTGAGACTAGTGTGTGTAACTTATCATTTTCTTTCATTCAATAAAACACCTAGTATTTCCCTTCTCTCTCTACTTTCTCTCACTAACTATGGAGGTCATCTTCTTCCATGTTACCCGACCTCCCGAGTCCACAAATCAACATAAACTACGATCCTATCATATATAATCGTAGTACACATCCGATTCATGTTTCTTAAGATGTTCAAGCAAGTTACCGTATAGGAGGTTAGCCAGTTTTCTTAAGCCTAACATCGACATCACCCACCCACAACAATCAATAACAAACCAACAACAAGTAATCAATAGCTAGGTTTCATTAGATCTAAGCAAACACAAGAGAAACTTAGCCTAGCATGCTAAAGTAAAGACAAGCATAAGATATAATCAAGCAACACATAGACATATTGATTGATTTGAAAGGAGACTTATCTTTAATTGAACATGAATGATTCAAGGGTAAAAAAACCCCTGAAAATACAGTAAAACACGACCTAGGGTTTATCCCTAAAGTTCTCCCAAAAGTTACACCCCTAATGAATGAAAATTAGAAAACTATATACAGTTAAACCTCTATAAATTAATACTCGATAAATTAATAACCTCGATAAAATTAATAATTTGTCCGGTCCCAACTTGGGACCAGTACAAATTTGGACTCCAATTGATTAAATAATAAGATAATAATTTTTTTGAAACCCCAGTGTATATATATTGGTCCCAACGAAACTATAAATTAATAATTCCTAAAAAATTCCATATATATATAAAGGCCATACGTAATTGGAATAGGTACAAATTCAATTAATTCAATTAAGGTCATACGTAATTGGGAAATGATTTGCACACTCTATTTTTTGATTGGGACACTCAATCATGTGCATTAAACTGTTGTACTGTGGATGTATACTGCTTTATCCGGTTGTACATATGAGTGTCCCAATCAAAAAATAGAGTGTGCAAATCATCTCCCTACGTAATTAGAACTTGTCCTAACAAAACTAACTTTTTACTAATTCAAAAGTAATGAACTTGACAATTCAATTTATTTGTGAATGTGAATTCACAAAATGTTAATTGGAACTTGTTTTTCTAATTTAATTTTCATCTCTAACTTGTATACATTGTAACTAGTATATTGGACTTGAAATTTAAAGGTCATACGCAAACCTCTTTCAATTAATAAATTATTAATTTATCGATATAATAATATCTCGCTTAATTAATAAATTATCCCGGTCCCAACACTATTAATTTATAGAGGTTTTACTGTACAGATTTTACAACTTGACGGCGTCACGTTTTAGCTCGTGACGCCGTCACCTTGCTGCCAAAACCCTTCTCGGATTGCTCAGATCTACTCTTGACGCCGTCCCTCTTTAAAAGTCTCTGGGCCATCTCTCTTTAAGTTATAACGTGACGGCCTAGGTGAATTTACACTTGACGCCGTCACGTGTAAAGGCTTCAAAATCTTTTTGGCCCGTATCGTGTAAAAATTATCCACCTCTTTGTCAAAGCGTGACGCCTTCACCTCGTCAAGAGTGACGCCGTCAGGTACTGTTTCCAGCATGGTTTTGAGACTTTGTCGTTTTCTTCACTTTTATGCTCCAAAAACGTCCAAAATGCTTCCTTTTCCAGATTTTTTCTCCAAAGTACCTAAAATGACAAAAGGAATGATTTAAGGCAATATTTGATCAAATAATTACGAATTAGGGATTAAATGACCCCCTAAAAGCGTAACACTTTTCGCCTCATCAGTATTTAGAATACTAACATGACATCCAAATGGTCTCATGAATTCTAAGGTAGGGGATCTACCTCTAAATAGTTCATAAGGTGTCTTGTTTTTAGTTTGAACTACCAAAACCCTATTCTGCACATAACATGCAGTATTAACTGCTTCGGCCCAAAAATTCATGGAAAGTTTAGAATCAGCCAACATGGTTCTAGCAGCTTCAATTAATGTTCTATTTCTCCTTTCAGCAACCCCATTTTGCTGAGGAGTCCTAGGTACACTGAACTCCCTTTTAATACCTTTGATCTTACAAAAATTATCCATAACCTTATTCTTAAACTCTGTCCCACTGTCACATCTGATGATTTTTAACTTCTTATCAACTAGGTTTTCTATGTCTGTTAAAAAGGTTTTAAGGATGCCAGCTGTTTCATCCTTAGTAGCTAAAAAGAAAACCCAAGTAAACCTGCTATAATCATCAGTAACAACAAGACAATATCTTTTATGAAGAATACTACTCACAGAAGTAAGATCAAACAGGTCCATATGCAGCATATAAAGTAGGTGAGTAATAGTGTTATGGGTTTTGGGCTACAAGAAGCTCTATGTTGCCGACCCTTAAGACAAGCAACACAAGTTTGATCATTTTCAAATCTTTTCTAAGGTAAACCTCTTACTAAACTATCTTTCACAAGCTTATTAATGGTTTTAAAGTTTATATGACCAAGCCTTCTATGCCAGAGCATTGACTCTTCCAATGTAGCTTTTGTAATCAAGCAAGTAAGATTCTCCTTAGGAACAATGTTCTTCATATCAACACTGTATAAATTACCCTTTCAAGGAATTTTAAGTAGCACTTGACTGTCATTAGACAACTTAAAATCAGGAGTAAGGACAAAGCATTCATTGTCAGTAAAAAGAACTTTGTTCTTCTTGTCACACATTTGTGACACACTATACAGATTGTACTTAGGGTCTTTCACAAAATACACATCTTCAATGTCTAGATTTCCAGTTTTAATAGTTACATTACCATAAATCTTGCCACCTACACCACCTCCAAAGCTAACATAGCCACCATCCAGTGTTGTGAAATCTGAAAGGTATGCCTTGTTGCCTGTCATGTGCCTGGAACATCTACTATCTGAGTATCCTTGATCTCCTTCTTTGCTACCTGAATGTTCCTGCACATAAAATAAAGGTTTTTAGTTCCTTTTGGGGACCCAAGCCATCACTGACTTGGATCTGCCTCGTGCATCAACATAATTAATTCTATCCAAAACTATTGATGCACCATTGGGTTGGATAGGTCTCCATACCCAACGTGCTGAGGCCTTAACAGCATTGCCCCCATTTACCCTTTCTGTGTTTTTTAAACCATCAGTTGAAACTTTTGGCCTAGCAGTACAAACTACTGGATCAACATTTTTAACTTTTGGCACCCATTTTTTATTGTAAACAACTTTTTTCTCATAAAAAGACATTTTTCCTGTTTGTGTTGTTTTAACAAATGTTGTTATGGGATTTGCACTTGAAACAGGTTGTTTTGGGTAAAATGTCTTTGATGCGCGTGGATTGCAACACGCACTACGTTTTACCTCTCGAGGGATCTCGAGAAGCTTGCAATCCCCACCAGGCAGTGTACCTGACCGATGTAGTATAGTGTAGTGGCAAGTACCGGGGGATTGATCGTTCTCTC
>LBNU01024596.1:57332-68405 GCA_014162995.1 Artemisia annua | reverse complement strand
AAGTTGTTCAAAATACTCCTCTTGATATATCCGAAGATAATCCCGACTCTTCCCATCCTTCTCTCACATCGTTTGAGGGAAGTGATTCCGTTTTGGATGAGATCGATGCTTTGCTTGCTAATAATGATTCTATTCCAACTAATATTGATGATACTTATTTTGATCCAGAGGGGGATATTCTTTTCCTTGAGAGGTTACTGAATGAAGACTCGTCATCTTCCCCTCCTCAAATGAGTAATGAAGTTTTTGATGAATCTGATGATGATACGCTTCCGGATGAGGATGTTCCAAACGAAAACACCACTATTCATTTGAACCCTCTTTTTTATACAAATGAAATTCCGATTGATGATAATCCCGTTGATAATGATGAAGTTGAAAGTTATTCCGATTCTCACAATGAGTATACTACGAGTGATGACGACTCTTGTGGAGATATCGATGATGTTGAGGAATCACATTCCAATTATGAGTTTGACGAGATGAAGGATTTTGACCTTGATGACGATGAGATTGAAGATGATTTACTCCGTGAAAAATTATCCAACATCTATCTTCTCATTTCAAAAATCGAAGCTTTAAAAAATCCGACTCCGTCTTCTGATTCTATGATTACCTCTTCATTTCCTATCCCCGTTATGGATAGTGACTTCTTACCCGAGCTTGAAATTTTTCGATTTGAAGAGACTAGTAGTGGCAATCCCACTATTCATGCTGATTTCTCTCTTCCGGATTACGAGTGCTTTCATTTCGAGATTAATTCTTTACCTATTTCCGATAATCCGTCTCATGACCCTCTTTTAGAGGATGTCGATCTATTTCTTGCTTCGGATGACTTGATACCACCGGGTATTGAGAATGACGAGGATGATTCATTTCTTTTTAATCTTCCATCTCCTCGTCCGCCCGCGAAGCCACCGGATGTAGATTTTGAGTTTGATTCGAATGATGTTATCTTTGGTATGGTGGACGAGATTTATGATCATGACGATCCGGTGGTTAAAATTTTACCCGCCCAATCCTCCTTTGATTCAGATTTTGACTTTACTTTTATCATTCGAGTGTTTTATCCATTCTATACTTATCCCATCATTTCTTCTCTTTTCCACTCCATCGGGAGTGAGGATACCGTCTTTGACCCTGGTATCTCCGTTTTACCCGGGTGTCCATTCCATTTGCTCCCCCAAGATTAAGTAAATTCGGGGCGAGTCTAAGCTACACGACTCGATAATAAACAAGCGCTTCGTGGGAAGCACCCCATGCTTATCCTTTTTATTTTCTAATAAGTGTGACGTGAGGAGGGCGACCTCTTCCATTTCTCGTGTTTTGTGCTTGTTGATGTTTATGTCCAGGATTTTCTCGAATAATGAAGACTCTCGTGCTCGTTGTTTTGTCTCAACTCGAGTTTCATCATTCGTTGCATCATCCATATATCCTAATCTTATCGACTAACGTTTATCTTTTGGCATAATTAATAAACGGCCTTAGACTTATGTTAGGATTACCCTTACCTTTTCAAACATTGAGGACAATGTTTCGTTTTAGTTTGGGGGGGTCAATCTTCGATTTGATTTGACTTGCANGAGTTTTGGGTTGTTAGAATGTTGAATTCTTGGGTTGATTTAGCTTCATTTAGTGTTATTTCATCTGTTTGAACTATTGGCTTATTGAATGATGGCTTAGATATGCTTTTGATAGTGTTATCTGTTCTTTTAGGAGTGTTTGGATCAGTTAGTTTCTGTGTGTGCTAGATGATTTGTGACTACTCTTTCTGCATCAGTAGGTCACTATAGGTTAGTTTTAGTTAGAAATTGCATAAGTTTGCTGGTTTACGTTCTAAAGTCAAAGTTCACTCTTTATTTCATTCGTATCTGCTACTTTAGTATTCTGTTAGTGCATTTTTGTTCATCTGGTAAAATTTGTAATTGTGATGATGATTTTTGTGGTTGATTATGTTCATACTACATCTGGAAAAAGGATTAAGCCACTAAATTTCAGATTAGTCAAAAGTTTTAGTGAAAATTCAAAAGTCAAATCTGATGAACTTTTTCTTGTCAACTAGTTTTCGTGGACTGTTTTAGGCTTAATTAGTGCATTCTATTGATTGATTAGCATAGGGTTTTTGTAGATTTGGTAATCTGAGCTTGGTCATCTTTCTGGAACAACTTTTGGTTTTTAATTTGGTCCAATATTGAGCTTTCCACAAGCTTGTGAAGTTAGCTTGTGAGGCTGTTTCTAAAAAGAAAAGAAATAGAAACATTTTTTGATTTTGTACATTTTCAGTCCTTGTATTTTGAGAAAAAGTTTAATTAGAGTAAGATTAGTTTTCTTTTATATTTCATTTTGAAAAATTACAAAAATAGTCCCTGTAGTTTTTAAATTTGAGTTTTAGTTTAAAATTAGTTTGTAAAATTACAATTTCAGTCCTTAAACTTTTTACATCTTCATTTTTAGCTTTTAAACTTTCAAAATAGTTTTATAAATTTACATTTTTAGTCCCTTAGCTTGTAATCTTTGCATAACTAGTCCTTGCATTTCACTATTAGTTTTATAAATCTCGGGATTAGCCCGGGATTTGCGTTATTTGAATTCTCTTTGTCTTTTATTTGTAATTTGTTAATTCGTAGTAATAATTCAAATCAAAGACCAATTTTTAAATCCCATTCATTTCACGAATCACACAACGGAATCAAAATTCCATTCACGCCTTCGTCGGGAAACGACCCGAGAAATATTCGTGAGAATATTTCTTTGGAAAAATCGTACTTACAAAATACTCACATCAATTATGGCGCCGCTGCCGGGGAAGGCTTGAAACGAATTTGACGTTCCGTTTGTTGTTTTGTGATTTGAAGAACCTTCTCCCGGGAAGTTAATCGTTTTTGAAAAATAAAAATTTTAAAAATACAAAAAGAGAATAATTAAAACACTTCTCAAAAAAGTGTTTTCATCTTAAAAAGGACATCCTCCGTTTTTCGTTATCGAGGACGGTTGTAAACCAAAAAATAAAATTCTAAACATCCTCACTCCTCCGTGGTAGGAGGAGTGTTGACCAAATAAGCTTGAACGCCCAAAGATAAATCGTGTAATCACTTGTCACCCGATAAGCCCATAAAGCGAAAGGGAGGCATTTGACGAAACGGTTTTAATAAAGAAAAACAAAAGAAAAAAATATATAAAAAGAAAAAGACAAAAAGATTTTGATTTTAAGTTTTCTTTGTTAAAAACCCAAAAAGATTTTTTTTTTTTTTTTTTATTTGATTTTCGATTTTATGTTTGATTTTTGTTTTAAAAATACCAAAAATATTCGTCTTATCCTCTTATCCGTTTAATTCTTCTTCTCTAATCCTCTAAATCGATAATTCTATATCTTTCTCCCTCTTATGTTTAATTCTTATGGATCCGATTTGTGTTGGTTGTGGTGAACCGCTTTACGGTTCACCGTGTTGTTGTACGTGCGAAAGGTGTGGTAATAATTTTCAAAATGGAAGTTGTTTGTTTTGTGGTTCAAGTAATTCATTCTTTTATGATCAAAACCCGAATTCATTCGACTATCCTTCAAATTTTTCCGACTACCCACCTCAACCCGATTATTCTTCGTACGATCAATGTTATTGTGATGAATGTGGAGATTTGTTAGATTCGTCATCGACTTTTTGTCAACGGTGTACTTGCGAGAGGTGTGGAAGGACTATTACAAATGGATTTTGTTCGTCTTGTGCTTCAGAAGCCGAAAATTCATACACTTATGATTTTAATCCGAACTTCTCCAATTATCCTCAAAATGATTTTTATCTCCCGCCTCAAAACTCTTACGAGCAAGAACCGTATTTTGACAATTGTGAGGAATCATTTGATAATTCTTATCTTGAGCCTAATTCGTATCCCGATTCTCATGGTTTTAATGAAAGTGAGATCCTCCAAATTATGATTGCTCAAAACGACTTTAACGAGATGTGTCTTACTACGATGGAGTATTTTAAGGAGCTGATTCGTCTAAGAGAACAAGAACCGGAGACCACAACGGAAGTGGTGGAATTTCCTAGCTCTCAGAGCACACCACTTGTCCCACCTCCGGATTTTTCCACATGTTCTCCTACATTTGTTTATGATGATTCCATTTCATCAATAACTTTTGATATTAAGCCGTCAGAACCTTTGGAGCCCGAGCTCAAGGATTCTTTACCCGATCTTGAAAATCATGTTTTTGATACGGCCGAAGAATTTGATGTATCTTCTTTTCCTCCCGTAGAACCCGATGACTCTCTAAAAATGGGGGATGAGCCTCTTGACACTATTCCGGCAACGGAATCGGACGAATTCAATAAGTCTAGTGTTGAGAACCTTGTCCCAATCCCAAGTGAGTCCGGGGGAAATTCTAACGGTGATTTTGAAATCGTTGATAATGATCATCTTGATATTTCCGACTCTTCCCATCCTTCCCTCACACCGGTTGAGGGAAGTGACTCCGTTTTGGATGAGATCGATGCTTTTCTTGCTAATGATGATTCTATTTCGGCTACTATTGATGATACGTGTTTTGATCCGGAGGGAGACATCCTTTTTCTTGAAAACTTATTGAAAGAAGAACCGTTACCTTCTCTCCCTCCGATGAACAATGAAGATGTTGTTGAGATGTTCTCCGATTCCGACAATGATGATTCTTTATCTTGCGGAGACATCGACTATGTTGATGAAATTCCTTCTGAGCTCGTCAGCTTAGAAGAAGAGAATGATGTTGAAAACGAAGTTGAATTCGATCATCCTGAAGAAATTGATGACCTTGTTCCAAGGGTTTCTGAAACATTCAATATGACTTTCACAAATCCGTTATTTGATTTTGATTTGGAATTGACTCTTGATAATCCAATCTTCAATATTCCTTGTGATGAGTCCAAAATGGAACCCGAGGTCCAGGATTCATCTCATTCGATTGATTCTCTTCACGAGAAGTTCTCCGATGAACTTGCTCCCATTGATCCTCTTCCACCGGGAATTGAGCATTCGATCAATGACTTATTTGAACAAAATGTTCTTCCTTCTTTGTTACCCGAGAGTGACTCATCTTCATCTGAAAATTTTACCAAGATTGATATTTCCGACTCATTCCTCTCTGAGGATAAAATTTTCAAACCCGGTATATCACTTTTTGAGAAAACTCACATGGATGAGTTGTTTTACAAAATGAGCTTTAAAGATGAAATTCAAAATAAAGAGTTTGAAAAAATTGTTTTTGAAAACGGTGATTTGATCTTAATTGTCATGAAAATCTTTCTCCCGTTTGTTACATATGATGAGATTTCTCCATCTTTCCACTCCACCGGGAGTGAGGATACCGTCTTTGACCCTGGCATCTACGTTTTTGCCGGGTGTTCGTCTCATTTGCTCCCCCAAGAATAAGTAAATTCGGGGCGAGTCTAAGCTACACGACTCGTTACTAAATTAGCGCTTCGTGGGAGGCACCCCATGCTTATCATTCTATCTTCTTTCTAACCAATAACGTGAGGAGGGGCGACCTCTTCCAATTCTTGTGTTTCGTGGTTGTTTGTGTTGTTTGTCCAGGAATTTCCCGAATTATGATGACTCTCGTGCTTGTTGTTTGTCTCATCTCCACTCGAGTCTCATTCTTCATGCTTTTGGAAGTTCGCGCATTATATATCCTAAATCTTATCGACTAACATCTTTGGCATAATTAATAAACGGCCTTAGACTTATGTTAGGATCACCCTTACCTTTTCAAACATTGAGGACAATGTTTCGTTTTAGTTTGGGGGAGTCAATCTTCGATTTGATTTGACTTGCACTTTCATTTGTGTCGTTTACTTATGCAACCTCGTTTTTCCGCAAAAATAACAAAAATCAAAAATTTTGAAAAATTGTGAAAAAGAATAAGAGTTGAAAAGTTGTGCAAAAATAGAATAAAGTTTGTATAAGTGTTTTGACACCGTGTTGACTTTCTTGTTGGCGAGAGTAGGAATAATATTTTGACTTGATCTGGGCGCGTTGAGCCCTAGCTTGTTCCCTTAACCAATGATGATTACATGAGCTTGTGCTAGTTTTGTACACCAGGAGCTAGAAAACGCGAATTCTTCTTTTAGAATCTGCAAGTTCCCGTACATTACTTTATATATGCGCAGCTTAAAAGCTTTTGCTAGTCTTTTACATAAGAAGCTATAAAATGCGAATTCTTTTATTAGAGTTTGCAAGTTTCCGTAATTGACTTTAAATATGCGTGGCTTGATTATCGGCTAAGTATTCGCGAGTACTCATTATTTGAGAACTTTAAAAAAAGCGAAGAGCGAGAAATGATAGTGTTTATTTGGAAGTTAGATGCCATACGTGGAGTAGTGGTTCTCTTTAAAGCTCATCGAAGGTACTTGTGGCTTTTTCGTTCCCATCAGCTTGTTTCACCCCATATCTTGTGTATAATAATTAAAGATATTTCGGTTTTGACGAAATTTAGTTCTTTATCTTCTTAAGAGAATCTTTGTTTGAAAAATTGGGTACACATCAAGGATACACACCCATTGTATTATGTTGTATTATATTGTATTTCGTTGTATTGCGTAGTACGCATGTGGTTTCGGAGCTACTCTAAAGCCCGGTATTCATAAGAGCTAAGGTACTTTGAGACTTCGGATTGAGATCGGACCTTGGATCCTACATTCTAACCCTAGCAGTTGGCGGTAGGTCTTGTATTGAAACCGTGAAGGTTCGGAGTTGAAAAGTTACTAAGGCAAGAAAAAGAAAAAAAAGCAAAAAGTGAAAAAAGTATCAAGAAAAGTAAAAAAAAAGAAGAGTGAAAAATCAAAAGAAAGAATAAGGATTTATGTTGAGATTTATGGATTATGAGCTTAAGTGTTAAGACTAAAGTTGGTCGCGCGTGAGGTGCATGTTACGATCCTAGATCGGACGCATGAGGTGCACGTGAAATGTACTCGCCAACTTATGTCTATTTCGATGTATTCCAAAGTCTATGTATGTATCCAGTATCCTTGATGTGGACCTCATTTTTCGTGCAAACCTTCTTAAGAGAAGATGATTAACTACTTAGCGTTGGGATTCTTGGTATCTTTATCGGACTAATTCATTTTGGAACGAGAAAATATGAAGCAATTCATTTCTCAATTTAATTTAAAAAATTCTAGATACACTAAGATTTGGGAACAAGGGGTCTTTACACAAGTAACTACGATGAGTAGTATTGACATCTAACTTGTAAGTAAACGGTGATCTCGTTCATAAGCTTAGTTTGGGAACTTGTGAAAAATCAAGGATGACGAATTTTATCCATATGGTCACTTTTCTATGAATCGTGTTTCTACTCGATGAACCTAATAATTATCGCAAGATAATGAAAGTCGATACACCGTTACCCGATTAAGTTGTGAAAAGTTCGTAAGTTATAAGTGTAATAAATGGAGAAACAATAAAAAATGGTAAAACGGGGCGTTTAAGGGAATAAATGATTTCGTACCTCTTTCGAACATTTTGCTACTTTTCAAAGTTAAGTAAAAAGAGTTATTAAATTATTTATTTCTAAAGCGTGATTGAATCCCATTGCGTGAGGACACGACAATATCTTAGTTTGGGGGATTTTGATATGTGTTAAATCACATATCGATTATTCGTCATTTTAAGACCAAAGAGACCAAAAATGCTAACAAATGCCAAAGATATACGTATTTTTGTGTTTCTGATTGTGCAGGTATGGATATACGTGAAATGGTCAAAAATCAAGACAAAACCGGGAAAACCGAGCACGGGAATGGAAGAGTGTACAAAAGCCGGAGGCCGGGAAGCATTTTTCACATTTGAGCTCAGAATGGCAAAACAAGTCCTCATAGAATCTCAAAAAGTCAAGATTGGTCCCTTGG
This sequence comes from Artemisia annua, assembly GCA_014162995.1. Classification (NCBI taxonomy): domain Eukaryota; kingdom Viridiplantae; phylum Streptophyta; class Magnoliopsida; order Asterales; family Asteraceae; genus Artemisia; species Artemisia annua. The sequence continues at coordinate 60,528 of LBNU01024596.1, read as the reverse complement.
AAATATTTACATAATTGGTCCCTTGAAAATCTGAAAATTCATTAATGGTCCTTGGGTTACTTAGCTGCCAAAAACAATAAACCCTAAGCCAAATCCTTCTCATAAATCTTGAGCCCAATCCCATAACCCTTTGACCCGGTCCACACAAACTCCCAAAACCCGACCCAACATTTATAACCCACAAACACAAACAATAATAAAAATTACTTTACCCGCTCCCCAAATAATACCCTGTGTATCCCTTTCCCAAATTCCCCATGAACCCTAGAATTACCACAACCCAAATTAACCCACCTCTACAACAATTACCCACAATTAAATCATCTAGAATGTTACTCCATGTGCCAGAAACGTGTCAGAAGAAATAGACAGCTCATACTTGGTCTACGTGGACAAAGGGCAGCTCATGATTGGTGTTGACACCTCATACCAATCATTGGATACTCATTCTAGAAGGACTGAGCACGTGTCAGAAGTGTTTAGTGCCTCGGATTGCCAGAGTGGCTCATTAAACGGCTGTGATTGATCAATACACCTCATCAATTATGATCAAGGGCTCAGATTAGATTCAACAAGCACAAGGGATCGAATTAGAGGATATTCTGAGTATATTCCACTTCTGGATCCTTCAGCTGATGGCATCCCACGCTCCTCACCCCTCAGCTATATATACTTCCTCCTCTCCACAGTTTGAGGGTGTTAGAAAAATAGGAGTAGGAGTAGGTAGAGTAGTAGAAGCTTTAGTTGTTAAATAGCTTTAGCTTATTTGTATTTCAGTTAAAGAAGCTTTGTACTGAATTCAAGTTTTAATAAAAGTTTTCATTTCAAATCTTAGCAATTTAATTTTCCAAGCAATTTATTTCTCTAATCTGTTTCAAGCTTTCAATTACTGTTTCATAAGCTCATTTCAAGTTCCTAAATAGCTAGTAGTGAGTTTTGTCCATTAGTTTCTGTTTCAAATGGTTGATTAATCTCTGGTTAACTTTAGTCAACGATGTTTCATGTTTTTTTGATTCTGGATTACAGTGGTGGTTTATGGTGATACTGAGGTGTGATTTTGCCTATCTAAGGGATAGGCTATGGTTTGGATTGGTGTTTACCCTATTTGCAGTTAGGGTCCAAGAACGTAAGTTGTACTTCATCATTTCTGATCCTATTTTGCATTATGATTACTTGAGTAGTATAGTTTGTGGATTGAGCTTGTGTGTTTGTATTATTCATCTGCTTATTTGATCTTCTGTTTTAGTGAATTTCATGGTCTATGTTTCTTGTTGTTTCTGTTTCTTTTGTTTAGATAATTCTGCCTTATAAGCGTAGATCTGTGAAACTGAATATTAGATTGAGTTTGTTATTGATTGCTGTTTTTCTAGCTGTCATTACAGTATGGTGACTTAGTTTGATCCTTGTTGAAGCAGTTTGAAATTTGTATCTGCTAGTCGCAGTGTAATATACTTGTAGGTTTAAGAGTGTTTGGCACAGTAGCTCTGTAGTAACTATAATCCGTTTTGTTCAAACGTTTTATTTCAATTAGTTGTAATCTGAGTATTGGAGTAGAATAATAGTGATTTTTATTATCTGCTAGTAGTTTCTTAGCATTTGTATTAGTTGTTCAAGCGTTTAGAATTAAGACAGTTAGGATTAAGTCATATAGGATAATAGGGATTGAGATCATAAAAAGTGTTAAATCATACTCTAAAATGTTCACGCAAGTTGTTTGACATCTGGTATTTGGAGTTTCTTCATTACATCTCCATTTTGACCATTGTTCGAGTAAACTGCCTCAGCAGCTTCCTGTCACAAACTGCCCCTACATTAGCAGTTATATATAGCTCATATAAGCTCTTTAGAATTAGAAACTTAGCATTTTCACTTCATTGCTAGCTTGTTCATTTTGTTTAGTAGCTTCCAGGACCTAGTTTGTAGTTTTGAAAAGCTTTTAGGTAGCTTTTAGTAGGCCTCTGAGGCTGAGTGTATACTGATGCATGCAGTCACATTAGTGGTTTTAGTTGCTGAACTATGGCCAAATTAGACTAGCAATTGGGCACTTGTGATGGGGCTTTTAGGTTTTTAAGGTAGTTTCCATTTTGCCCCCTTAATATTACACTTCTATAGCTTATTGAGTGCTGATTTTGCTTCTGCAATTTGTAACTTTTAGAGTAGTTGACTGATTTTTCATAGTAAGTGCAATTGGTAATTTTAGCTTGTAATCTCAGTTCCATTGCTTGTTTTAAGTTTGTTAGAGTATGATTTGGCTTTAGGCTTAGTCTTATACTTTGTGGATTCCATTTGTGCTTATTTGATGCTTAATAGAACTAAGTTTCATTGCTAATTGCTGTTTCTGCATGATTATGAATTCAATTTGTTCTGATTTGCTTTGTCTGAGCCTAATTGAGTTTAAATAGCTTACTGTTTCCTGTTCACAAAGTTTTGGCTCAAGTGCTTAATAATAAGCACTTGAATAAGCTGTTTTTCAGCCCAATAAGCACTTTTCCAACTTATTTTTCACTTTTATTATTTTTCTTAGATTTCAAATCAAGTTTTAGAATTTTCATAAAAATTTCATAACTAGTCCTTGGCATTTCACTATTGAGTTATTTATAAATCTCGGATTAGCCCGGGATTGCGTTATTTGAATTTCTCCTTTGTCTTTTATTTGTAATATTGTGTAATTCGTAGTATATAATTCAAATCAAAGGACCAATTTTTAAATCCCATTTCATTTGCCACGAATCAGCACAACGGAATCAAAAATCGCATTCACGCCTTCGTGGGAAACGACCCGAGAAATATTCGTGAGGAATATTTTCTTTGGAAAAATCGTTACTTAACAAAATACTCAGCATCAAGCCACCTTACCGGAAATTTGCTCAAACAACGAACAAACGACAATATCCTAAAGAAATATAATTAGTGACATAAAGCCCGGGGCGTAATCAAAAGAACTTGTGGGTTTAAGTCTCGGTCGAAACAAATTGATGGTAATCGTAACCTATAAGTGTAATGATAATTTGCCTTTCAATTATTTATTTATTTTATTTTATTTTTGTGATGTGTTTGTTTGCCCCCCAATAAATTAACCAACGAAGATTTAGAACGAGGATAGCAAATGTAATCGAGTCCATTTCATGAATAATATGGGGGTTTGGCTGTTCAATAGTTTTTTTTTTTTTTTTTTTTTTTTTTTTTTTTGGGGGGT